>JAODAL010028381.1:0-40000 GCA_025379985.1 Phyllomedusa bahiana | reverse complement strand
GTGTACACTCCAAGAGTGGAAGAAAAATGGCAATAACTGACCCTATGCTATCCATCAAAAGCTTGCCCTATGACTACCTCTAAAACGGGAACCTCTATCCCTGACGTCACCCTAGCATCTTTCCCTAAAATATGTCGCTAAGTTAACTACTGACCCTAATACAGCAAGCAGCTTGGGACCCAACGAGTCCTGGGCAGGGTCCAGCACAAACTAGACAGACAACAAATCTGCAAAGTCCATTACTAAACCAACAAGACTGATATATGAAATTAGTTTCTAAGTCAAACACATCTAACCGACACTTTACAGAACAAACAACCGTAGCAGAACTAGACAGGTTCAAATCTATACTCTGCACAGAGCACCCTATTCAGCTGAGCTTCATAGACTTCTAGCAAGCTCATGTGAGCAACTCAGGTCAGCTGACAAGCAAGGATGGTGAGCAACCACTCCAGACAAACCATGCAACCTTCCAACCATGCAACCACTCCAGACAAACCATGCAACCATCCAACCATGCAACCACTCCAGACAAACCATGCAACCATCCAACCATGCAACCACTCCAGACAAACCATGCAACCATCCAACCATGCGACCACTCAAAACAAACACAGAGAAGACAGACATAACACAGAGACCCCTGCAGGCCTAATAAGCAAAAGAGGACAAAATGACAAGAGAATTCCTGCCATTCATAACAACTAATATAAGAGCAGCATATCAGAGGTCCAGGTCTCTGGTCTACGTACTCAGTTTGGCACATAATATATTGTGCCATGTGGCTAATAGGAGTATTAGAGTATAAATCTGATGACTGAAAGGCTACTGTGTATATGTGCGCTCTTACATAGGGCAGCATACAACAGAAGTGCTTTATACTGGGTTCTAGGTCACCTATCTAGCACTATTAGCAGATGACGGGTGTCAGAAGTGGTAACCGAATCCCTTTAATTCCCTGAACATCCTTAGTCAGCTCCTCTTCATTCCCATTCACCACTTTTTACAAAAAGAAGCTGCTCACATTGGGGTTTCTGGGTACAAGAAACTTAGGGTGCTTTCACACGGTGCGTTTTTGTTGCATTTTTTTTAAGCGTGTTTTGTGCAGTCATGTACAGCATTAATTGCTGTGCCTTTTTGCACAAAAAACACATAAAAATTGCATCAAAAAACGCACCAAAAACGTACCAGAAACGCACCGTGTGAAAGCACCCTTAGGGCCAGTTTACACGGCACAGGACAAATACCGGACGGTTTATCCGACCGGTATTTGTCCGGTTTTTGTGCCGTGCACACGGCCGCGGGAGGACGGCTTTTCTCCCCCCTTCCCATTCACTTGTTCATATTTCGTCCGAAAACCGGACAGAAGAATGAACTAGTACAAAGCTTTTCGGGCGGCCGCTGGTTTAAAAAAACCGCCGGGCGGAAAACCCATACTGTGGGGACTGCTGCACTGGTTTTCCATAGCGGCCCGTGGATAAGTTTGCGGCCGGTTTTTCAGACGGTCTGCAAAACCGCAAACCATCTGAAAAACCGTCCGGAAACCGGTGCCGTGGGGACATGGCATTAGGGGTCAGTCCAAATTTTTTAAAATTGCGATGAAGATTTTGCATGTAAATAGATTTTTGTGGACATTCAAAAACATTCGTAAGGCTCTGTCCACACGATGAGTATTCTCACATGGATTTCGACTTGAAATACTGGTCTAAAACCGAAAGTAAACCATTCCCATTGACCTCAATAGAAAATCCGTGCTGTAGTTCATACAATCAGGGCCGGGACGACGGGTAGGTGAAGGTAGGCGACCGCCTAAGGCTCCGCTTCATCCCAGGCAGGAAGAGGGCACAAAGTGGTATGGAGTGGGCTGAATTTTACATTGGGAGGGGATGGTTGGGGGCACAATATTCCTTATTTGCTTAGGGTACCAGAATACCTTGTCCCAGCCCTGCATATAATGTGTATTTTCAAAAAAAATGTTAATTCTTTGGTCGTATTTTATGCTTAAAACGCGTGTAAATTTACTATTGATATCAGTGGGAACGGCTAAAAACCTGGTGTAAAACGCGCCCAAAACATTAATATGTGGTAGATCCGCATCCAACAACCACATATAAATGAATGGGACTCATTTCTGACTGTAAACCATGAGTAAAAAAAGTGACCCTAAATCCACATGCAATAAGCAAGTTGAAAACGCGTTGGACGACACAGTTTTCTATGGCAGAATGCAACGAGTCAATTTTCCATGTTGTGTGGACGCGCCCTAAACCAGGCCAATCTGCAGTAAAACCACACGCCGGATCCGAGTGTTTGCATTGTACAAAACAGAATTTCTCCAATGGGAATCATGACGCCCACCTCATGTGCCCAGCATATGGGTCGTGCGCCGCCGCTAGCTTAGTCCTTCACGCACGCGGTCGGGCAGCGGTTCCTGCACTAAACCCTTTGATTGGATGTTATAAGAGGGAATCGGATCAACGCCATAGCAAATATCTTCCTGCAATATCTAGACGCAGGGGTGTCAAACTGCGGACCTCCAGCTGTTGGGAAACTACAACTCCCATCATGCCCACTGTTATAGATTATACAAATGCATGATGGGAGTTGTAGTTTCCCAACAGCTGGAGAGCTGCAGTTTGACACCCCTGATCTAGAGCATTGTTTTAATTCATTCCAATTGTACAATTGCTATGTTTGACGTCATCGGAGCGAGTATATGAATATTTTATAGCGGAACCGCCCCGTCAACAACGGGATTAGTAGTGAACATTCATCGCTCATCTCGATCCATCATGAGTAATAACTCATCAGGGGCGCAAACCGTAAATGGAGACGCCGCTCACAGTGACATCTACATCTGCATAAGGCTGCCCAGCGCACGGCTCTTGTGCTGTTGCTAGGCAACAACGATGCTCCTCATCTGGCAACGGGGCGTTTCCTCTTTTCCGGCCGTGTACATTGTCCTGACGGAGCTGTCCAGCAGTTTGTCGGTTCATTTTATCTTAAGGTTTTGTCATTAGTACCGGGGCGAAACTAGAATTCATAGGGCCCCATAGCAAAATGAGATGGGGCCCCAGCACCTAATGGCAGGAAACTGAAACAGCAGCATAAGTAGCAATAATTACAGGTATAAAGAATACCGCCATATATCAGAGAACCCACATAGTAATGGTGGAGAGCAGAAAGCAACTACTGGTTCCCTACAAAAAAGGAACATTGGGCCCTATGTATGAAACCTGTCTAGCAATAAGACTGTCTTTGTTACCCATAGCAACCAATCAGAGCCCACAGCAACCAATCAGAGCCCATAGCAACCAGAGCCCATAGCAACCACAGCTCATAGCAACCAATCAGAGCCCATAGCAACCAATCAGAGACCAGAGCAGCCAAACAGAGACCACAGCAACCAATCAGAACTCATAGCAACCAATCAGAGCCCAAAGCAACCAATCAGAGCTCATAGCACCCAATCAGGGCTCAGCTTTCATTTTTCCACAGCTCTATATGAAAAGAAAGCTGAGCTTTTTGATTGGTTGCTGTGAGCTCTGATTGGTTACTATGAGCGCTGACTGGTTGCTATAGGCTATGATTGGTTGCTATGGGCTCTGGTTGGTTGCTATGGGCTCTGATTGGTTGCTATGAGTCCTGATTGATTGCTATGGGCAACAAAGACAGTCTTACTGCTAGACAGGTTTCATACATAGGGCCAATTGTTCCTGTTTTTGTAGGAAACAAGTATTTGGTGTCTTTCCGCTCTCCAGCTCTACTGCGTGGGTTCCCTGATATATGGCGGCATTATTTATACCTGTAATTATTGCTACTTATGCTGCTGTTTTAGTTTCCTATCATTAGGTGGGTCTCCCTCAAACTCTGGGCCCCATGGCAGCCACTATGACTATAGTTACGCCCATGTTAGTACTATATGGGGGCATCATTTATGTCTGCATGGTGATAATGTTTTTGTGCACAATACATATGGTGGCATTGGTTGTCAGTACTATATGGATACATTATTTTTGGGCAAAGGGTGGTGGCGCTATTTATTTTGAACACTATTGCAGCATTTTTTATGTGTACAAGTAAACATCATAGAAGCATTTTTATTAGTACTGTAAAAATGCATATTTTGTGCAGTAAATAGTGCAATAAGGCTGGGTTCACACTCTGTCTTTGTGTTGCAGGTATCCATCAGGTTAACAGGACGAAGGGTATCGCAACTGATAACAAGTTCTAGTGACCAGGATTCTGGAGAAGGGTCTGGATACATTTCTAGATGTAATAATAGAACAAGTTCTAGTGACCAGGATTCTGGAGAAGGGTCTGGATACATTTCTAGATGTAATAATATGAACAAGTTCTAGTGACCGGAATTCTGGAGAAGGGTCTGGATACATTTCTAGATGTAATAATAGAACAAGTTCTAGTGACCGGGATTCTGGAGAAGGGTCTGGATACATTTCTAGATGTAATAATAGAACAAGTTATAGTGACCGGGATTCTGGAGAAGGGTCTGGATACATTTCTAGATTGAATAAAAAAACAAGTTATAGTGACCAGGATTCTGGAGAAGGGTCTGGATACATTTCTAGATGTAATAATATAACAAGTTATAGTCACCTGGATTCTGGAGAAGGGTCTTGATACATTTCTAGATGTAATAACATAACAAGTTATAGTGACCAGGATTCTGGAGAAGGGTCTGGATACATTTCTAGATGTAATAATATTACAAGTTAGAGTGACCAGGATTCTGGAGAAGGGTCTGGATACATTACTAGATGTAATAATAGAACAAGATAAAGTGACCGGGATTCTGGAGAAGGGTCTGGAGACATTTCTACAGTAGATGTAATAATAGAACAAGTTATAGTGACCGGGATTCTGGAGAAGGGTCTGGATACATTCCTAGATGTAATAATAGAACAAGTTATAGTGACCGGGATTCTGGAGAAGGGTCTAGATACATTACTAGATGTAATAATAGAACAAGTTATAGTGACCAGGATTCTGGAGAAGGGTCTGGATACATTTCTAGATGTAATAATAGAACAAGTTCTAGTGACCGGGATTCTGGAGAAGGGTCTAGATACATTTCTAGATGTAATAATAGAACAAGTTATAGTGACCGGGATTCTGGAGAAGGGTCTGGATACATTTCTAGATGTAATAATAGAACAAGTTATAGTGACCGGGATTCTGGAGAAGGGTCTGGATACATTTCTAGATGTTAAATTTTAACTATTATAGTGACTGGGAAATTTTGGAGAAGGGTCTGGATCATTTCTAGATGTAATAATAGAACAAGTTATAGTGACCGGGAAATTTTGAGAAGGGTCGGATTTCATTTCTAGATGTAAAATATAACAAGTTATAGTCACAGGATTCTGGAGAAGGGTCTGGATACATTTCTAGATGTAATAGCATAACAAGTTATAGCGACCGCGGTTCTGGAGAAGGGTCTGGATACATTTCTTTAAGTAATAATAGAACAAGTTAAAGTTACCAGGAATCTGGAGAAGGGTCTGGAAATATTTCTAGATGTAATAACATAACAAGTTTTTAGTGACCAGGATTCTGGAGAAGGGTCTTTGGGTACATTTCTAGATGTAATAATATAAAAAGTTAGAGTGACCAGGATCTGGAGAAGGGGCTGGATACATTACTAGATGTAATAATAGAACAAGTTATAGTGACCGGATTCTGGAGAAGGGTCTGGAGACATTTCTACAGTAGATGTAATAAAAGAACAAGTTCTAGTGACCGGGATTTTTGGAGAAGGGACTGGATACATTTCTAGATGTAATAATAAAAACAAGTTCTAGTGACCGGGATTCTGGAGAAGGGGCTGGATACATTACTTATGTAATAATAGAACAAGTTATAGTGACGGGATTCTGGAGAAGGGTTTTGGAGACATTTTTTACAGTAGATGTAATAATAGAACAAGTTTAGTGACCAGGGTTTCTGGAGAAGGGGCTGGATACATTTCTACATTGTAATAATAGAACAAGTTATAGTGACCGGGATTCTGGAGAAGGGTCTAGATACATTTCTAGATGTAATAATTGAACAAGTTATAGTGACCGGGATTCTGGAGAAGGGTCTGGATACATTTCTAGATGCAATAACATAACAAGTTATAGTGACCGGGATTCTGGAGCAGGGTCTGGATACATTTCTAGATGTAATAATAGAACAAGTTATAGTCACCAGGATTCTGGAGAAGGGTCTGGATACATTACTAGACGTAATAACATAAAAAGTTATAGTGACCGGCATTCTGGAGAAGGGTCTGGATACATTTCTAGATGTAATAACATAACAAGTTATAGTGACCAGGATTCTGGAGAAGGGTCTGGATACATTTCTAGATGTAATAATATAACAAGTTATCGTGACCTTGATTCTGTAGAAGGGTCTGGATACTAGATGTAATAATAGAACAAGTTATAGTGACCGGGATTCTGGAGAAGGGTCTGGAGACATTTCTACAGTAGATGTAATAATATAACAAGTTCTAGTGACCGGGTTTCTGGAGAAGGGGCTGGATACATTTCAAAATGTAATAATAGAACAAGTTATAGTGACCGGGATTTCTGGAGAAGGTCTGGATACATTTTTAGATGTAATAATAGAACAAGTTATAGTGACCGGGATTCTGGAGAAGGGTCTGGAGACATTTCTACAGTAGATGTAATAATAGAACAAGTTCTAGTGACCGGGATTCTGGAGAAGGGTCTGGAGACATTTCTACAGTAGATGTAATAATATAACAAGTTCTAGTGACCGGAATTCTGGAGAAGGGTCTGGATACATTTCTAGATGTAATAATAGAACAAGTTCTAGTGACCGGGATTCTGGAGAAGGGTCTGGATACATTACTAATGTAATTTTATAACAAGTTCTAGTGACCGGGATTCTGGAGAAGGGTCTGGATACATTACTAGATGTAATAATATAAAAAAGTTCTAGTGACCAGGATTCTGGAGAAGGGTTGGAATACATTTCTAGATGTAATATAGAACAAGTTCTAGTGACCAGGATTCTGGGAGAAGGGTCTGGATACATTTCTAGATGTAATAATATAACACCCTTCTAGTGACCGGGATTCTGGAGAAGGGTCTGGATACATTTCTAGATGTAATAATAGAACAAGTTATAGTGAGTGGGATTCTGGAGAAGGGTCTGGATAAATTTCTAGATGTACTAATATAACAAGTTATAGTGACCAGGATTCTGGAGAAGAGTCTGGATACATTTATAGATGTAATAATATAACAAGTTATAGTGACCGGGATTCTGGAGCAGGGTCTGGATACATTTCTAGATGTAATAATATAACAAGTTATAGTCACCAGGATTCTGGAGAAGGGTCTGGAGACATTTCTAGATGTAATATAGAACAAGTTATAGTGACCAGGATTCTGGAGAAGGGTCTGGATACATTTCTAGATGTAATATTATAACAAGTTATAGTGACCGGGATTCTGGAGAAGGGTCTGGATACATTTCTAGAATGTAATATTATAACAAGTTATAGTGACCAGGATTCTGGAGAAGGGTCTGGATACATTTCTAGAATGGAATATTATAACAAGTTATAGTGATCGGGATTTTGGAGAAGGGTAGGGATACATTTCTATGTGTAATAATATAACAAGTTATAGTGACCAGGAAATTTGGAGAAGGGTTGGATACATTTCTAGATATAATAATATAACAAGTTATAGTGACCAGGATCTGGAGAAGGGTTAGATTTCATTTCTAGATGTAATAATAGAAGAAGTTCTAGTGACCGGGATTCTGGAGAAGGGGCTTGAGACATTTCTAGATGTAAAATGAACAAGTTCTAGTGACCAGGATTCTGGAGAAGGGGGCTGGATACATTTCTAGATGTAATAATAGAACAAGTTCTAGTGACCAGGATTATGGAGAAGGGTCTGGATACATTTTAGATGTAATAATAGACAAGTTTTAAAAGTGACCGGGATTCTGGAGTAGGGTCTGGATAAAATTCTAGATGTAATAATATAACAAGTTCTAGTGACCAGGATTCTGGAGACGGGTCTGGATACATTTCTAGATGTAATAAGATAACAAGTTAGTGACCAGGATTCTGGAGAAGGTTCTGGATACATTTCTTGATGTAATAATAGATCAAGTTATAGTGACCGGGTTTCTGGAGAAGGGTCTGGATACATTTCTAGATGTAATAATAGAACAAGTTATAGTGACCAGGATTCTGGAGAAGGGTCTGGATACATTTCTAGATGTAATAATATAACAAGTTATAGTGACCAGAGAAGGGTCTGGATACATTCTAGATGTAATAATATAACAGGTTATAGTGACCAAGATTCTGGAGAAGGGTTTGGATACATTTTTCGATGTAATAATATAACAAAGTTTAGTGACCAGGATTCTGGAGAAGGGTCTGGAGACATTTCTAGAAGTAATAATATAACAAGTTCTAGTGACCAGGATTCTGGAGAAGGGTCTGGATACATTTCTAGATGTAATAATAGAACAAGTTATAGTGACCATGATTCTGGAGAAGGGTCTGTATGCAATTATACAGTATATGTAATAATAGAAGAAGTTCTAGTGACCGGTATTCTGTATAAGGGTCTTGATACATTTCTAGATGTAATAATATAACAAAATTATAGTGACCGGGATTCTGGAGAAGGTCTGATACATTTCTAGATGTAATAATAGAACAAGTTATAGTGACCGGGATTTGGAGTAGGGTCTGGGGAAAATTTCTAGATGTAAAAATATAACAAGTTCTAGTGACCAAGGATTCGGGGAAGGGCAGGAGACATTTCTAGATGTAATAATATAACAAGTTCTAGTGACCAGGATTCTGGAGAAGGGTCTGGATTCATTTCTAGATGTAATATAGAACAAGTTATAGTGACCGGGATTCTGGAGAAGGGTCTGGATACATTTCTACAGTAGATGTAATAATAGAACAAGTTCTAGTGACCGGGATTCTGGAGAAGGGTCTGGATACATTTCTAGATGTAATAATATAACAGGTTATAGTGACCGGGATTCTGGAGAAGGGTCTGGATACATTTCTAGATGTAATAATAGAACAAGTTATAGTGACCAGGATTCTGGAGTAGGGTCTGGATACATTTCTAGATGTAATAATATAACAGGTTATAGTGACCAGGATTCTGGAGTAGGGTCGCTGATCCAGGGATCAACACTGTAGAACAATAGACTGAACTGGATGGACATCTGTTGTTTTTCAGCCTTACAAACTATGTAACTATGCAGTGATGTAGCAACGGCCGGCCCATAGACAGTAATAGAACAAATGCAGTCATATTTGGACTACTTTAGCTCTATTTGCCCGCGGTATAAGATGTTTGTGGTAGACCCTGTCCCGCATACATAGGGCCACATGTATGAAAACTTTCTTGGTCTAAAACTCACTTTGTTCCCCATAGCAACCAATCAGAGCGCCCCTTTCACTTCATATGGTGCTCTGAAAAATGAAATGGGAGCTCTGATTGGTTGCTATGGTCTCTGATTGGTTGCTATGGTCTCTGATTGGTTGCTATGGTCTCTGATTGGTTGCTATGGGCAACAAAGAAAGTCTTACACCTAGACAGTTTTCATACATGTCCCCATAGTTTCCTGCCGACAAACAAGGCAAACTTAGTCAAAATAGGTGTTGGTTTGTTCTATTAATGTCACGTATGCGGTATCCGTCAGGGTACTTTTTCCCGATACTCTGACAGATACCTGCAGAGTAGAGGAAAATGAGATGTTAATCTGATATGTGTGTTTAGTAATTATTGGGTTTTCCCAGCTCCAGTTTCTATTCAGGCTATGGGCAGTTGTACAACTTCAGGCTCTCACTTCCTGTTCAGGCTGTGGGTAGTTCTACAGCTTCAGGATCCCTCTTCCGGTTCAGGCTGTGGGCGGTTCTACGCTTCAAGCTCCCACGTTCTGTTCAGGCTGTGGGCAGTTCTACAGCTTCAGGCTTCCACTTCATGTTCAGGCTGTGGGTGGTTCTACAGCTTCAGGCTCCCACTTCCTGTTCAGGCTGTGGGCATTTCTACAGCTTCAGGCTCCCACTTCCTGTTAAGGCTGTGGGTGGTTCTACAGCTTCAGGCTCCCACTTCCTGTAAAGGCTGTGGTTGTTTCTACACCCACAGTCTTCCACTTCCTGTTCAGGCTGTGGGTGGTTCTACAGCTTCAGGCTCCCACTTCCTTCTCAGGCTGTGGGCGGTTCTACAGCTTCAGGCTCCCACTTCCTATTCAGGCTGTGGGCAGTTCTACAGCTTCAGGCTCCCACTTCCTGTTCAGGCTGTGGGCAGTTCTACAGCTTCAGGCTCCCACTTCCTGTTCAGGCTGTGGGCGGTTCTACAGCTTCAGGCTCCCACTTCCTGTTCAGGCTGTGGCAAGTTCTACAGATTCAGGCTCCCACTTCCTGTTCAGGCTGTGGCAAGTTCTACAGCAGTGACTGACTTTTCTGCTCTGCTATTCCTAGCTTCAGTTCTACAGCTTCAGGCTCCCACTTCCTGTTCAGGCTGTGGGCAGTTCTACAGCTTCAGGCTCCCACTTCCTGTTCAGGCTGTGGTAAGTTCTACAGATTCAGGCTCCCACTTCCTGTCCAGGCTGTGGATGGTTCTACAGCAGTGACTGACTTTTCTGCTCTGCTATTCCTAGCTGAGCCTGCTAGAAGGACATTGGTGATGAAAGGGTGGGACAGCATGCTACAGAGTGCTAAAGGGTTTAAGTTTGTCAGTAAGAAACCTAAACAAGCTCCTGCTGCTGATAAGACACAGCAGGGAGTGACAACATCATATTAACTACTGCTAGAGAAGAGGGAGGTGGTCAGTAACCTAGGAGATAAGAACCGCTCTGACTTTGAAAGGAAGCAAAACTAGAACAGCAATGTATTTGGTAATAGTCTTTATATACCTTTGCCTACATAGGTGAGGCCAATCAATGTGATGGGAATAGCCCTTTATGTTTTTGCATTACTGGTTTTACACCCATGTTAGACTATGTTCACATCTATTTACTGTCTTCTGGAGTGAGATGATCTCCGCATAAAATTTTACTTTATAGGAAAACGTTACATAAGATGTTATAGGGGTTGTCTGGGTTATTTCTTATTTTATGTACATATATACAGTATATACGTACATTACTGGTGCCCTAAATAGACATTCAACTCCCCTCTCACTTCTCTTTCGTTGATGCCGTCATCTGTCGTCTCCCCCAGTTCTTCTGCTGACTTCTGGCGGCTGTGCTTGGCCATACGCCATTGCTGATGTCACCACCTAAAGCCACTCACTTCCAAATGGGCAATGGTATGTGGCCAGCGCAGCAGCCGAAAGCAAGAGAAGAACCAGGGGAGATGGCTGCGCTGGAGCAGTGGGGAGAGGGAAGGTGCGTGTGGGTTTTTGAATTCATCAGGTTACCAGTTGCCTAAATATATTTGATAAAACAACCTGGACAATTCATTTAATGCAGCAACATTAGACTAACCCATTGGGCCTTATGTATGAAAACTGTCTAGCAGAAAGACTGTCTTTGTTGCCCATAGCAACCAATCAGCCCATAGCAACCAATCAGAGCCCATAGCAACCAATCAGAGCCCATAGCAACCAATCAGGAGCCCATAGCAACCAATCAGAGCCCATAGCTCCTCACAGGACCTTCTCCTCTGCTCTCCCCTTATCAGCTCCTCCCACAACCGCCTCCAAGACTTCTCCCGTGTTTCCCACCCAAACACTCTGGAACTCACTGCCCCAACACATCAAAACTCCCCTTCACTTTCACCAGCTTCAAAAGCAACCTGAAAACCCATTTCTTCAGGCTTTCCCTATAACCTTCACTAACCTGTCACTACTTCCTCCCACAAACTGTCTGCCCCTCACCTCCTGTCTCTTTCCCCCTCCTTGTAGATTGTAAGCCCTCGCGGGTAGGGTCCTCTCCCCTCTGTCGTGCCCCAAATTTTCATTATCCCTTATCAATGTACTCTTTTGACTTAATGTAATGTATGTAACCCCCCGAATGTACAGCGCCCTGGAATCAATGGCGCTATAAAATAAATAATAATAATAATAATAATAATAGCAACCAATCTGAGCCCATAGAAACCAATCAGCCCATAGCAACCAGTCAGAGCCCATAGCAACCAGTCAGAGCTCATAGCAACCAGTCAGAGCTCATAGCAACCAATCACAGCACATAGCAACCAATCACAGCCCATAGCAACCAAACAGAGCCCATAACAACCAAACAGAGCCCATATCAACCAATCAGAGCCCATAGCAACCAATCAGAGCTCATAGCAACCAGAGCCCATAGCAACCAATCACAGCCCATAGCAACCAATCAGAGCTCAGCTTTCAGTTCCTATAGTGCGCTGGAAAAATAAAAGCTGAGCTCTGATTGGTCGCTATGAGCTCTGATTGGCTGTCCTGGGCTCTGATTGGTTACTATGAGCTCTGGTTGGTAGCTATGAGCTCCGATTGGTTATTATGAGCTCTGGCTGGTAACTATAGGTTCTGATTGGTTGCTATGGGCTCTGATTGGTTCCTATGGGCTCTGATTGGTTTCTATGGGCTCGGAGTGGTTGCTAAGGGATCTTATTGGTTGCTATGGGCAAAAAAGACAAAGTCTTACCGCTAAACAGTTTTCTCACACATAAGGCCCACTGTTGCTCGTTGCAGTTGTATTAGACTATATGTTGCATTATCATTGCTAAGGTGCTACAAGTACATTTCTACTCTCCATATGTTTATGTTGTTTCTTACACGTCCAATAGATCACACTGATAGCACTAACATACAATACTGCTATATAGCATTGATAATCTTGAATCTATGCACATGCATACCTCCCAACTTTTAGATTTTGCAGAGGGACAGATTAGGTCACGCCTCCAACCACACCCAAACATGTGACATCACACAAAGGCACGCCTCTAACCACGCCCAAATACGTACATGCCAACTTTTTAGATTGCCAAAAAAGGGAGACATTTTCAGGATTGCATTGTAGCCAATGATGAAATATTAAGGAAGTTGTTATGTAATATACAGCGAGGAAGCAATCAGATACTTTGTAAAGCAAGAGAGTCGGTTTAATGATGAAAATCTGTTTCCCAAATGAAAAAGAGGGACATTTATAGCACTGAGAGGGACAGAGGGACAAGGGTTAAAAATAGGGACTGTCCCTCCCAAATAGGGACAGTTGGGAGGTATGCACATGAAGCCCTGGCATTAGACATCTGGGGGGACATGTGGCCGACTCGCCAGTTCCACCTCTGTTTTCAATAGTGCAGGAGCCTACAGTGTCTATAGGGCTATGTTTACACGGCTTAAAATGGGACGTATTTCACCCCGTATTTCGTGGCGTATGCGCTAAATACGGGGTGAAATACATCCCAGTAATTACGGTAATCCACAGTTCTCAGAGAGGAATACGCGCCGCTAGCAATGAATGTCTATGGGGCCCGCGGGTTGCCTCTGTCCCTCTCACGCGAGCTCCCGAACTCTGGCGTAATTGCGGGGTGTAATTACACCGTGCGAATATAGACTAGAAGTATCTCGCAGCACCTTATAAATGTGTCCTGTTCTACGCCAAAAGTAGTCTCAGCCAGGACAATTTGAAACTGGTAATGGATTTGTATGACAGTGTCACACCAAACTTTTGGCGCATTGTACTACTCTGGCGCGACACTTCCCTCCCACCCCTGCATTGAAAAATGTGGTGTCCAGCGCAAATTGCGGCCAGTTTTGGCGTACGGCGGTTCATACATCTATAGAACAGGGATACAACAGTTTGTTTGCTCAAAGCACGTAAAAACAAAATGGCGCAGCCCCCTTCATACATGTCGCCCCTGGTGCATAGAACAGGTGATAGTCAATAGGTGTGACACAGCATTTAAGGGTTGTCCCCACCTTAGACATTTCTGGCCATAAATATCTGATAGATGAAGGTCATCATTAGGGCCCACACACATCTCCAGAAGGTCGGATGCCCCATCCAGGCGAGTATAAAGACAGAGGTGGCCGCTCGCGTCCGTCTCACTTCTATGAAAGTCACTTACTATGAACATCCCTTTAAAGGGGTTGTCTCACTACAGGGATTGCTGCTTTTTATGTTAAAGATCTTGCAAAAACAAGTCACTTTGCAATATGTGTCCATTAACAGTGTCCTACCTATTCCTAGATATCACCTCTTGTATGCGCTACATTAGCTCCACAGGTCGCTATAGCTACAGACCTGTTTGATGTATCCTGATAGGCTGCCAGCACTGGTTGCTATAGCTACAGACAGAGGCGTAGCTTGAAGGTCCTGGGCCCTAGTGCAAAAAATGAAATGGGCCCCCCAGCTACCATGTGCCACTTACAATACTGGTCTCTCCCTATGTGACAGGAGGGCTTTTGGGCCCCCTCAGGCTGCAGGGCCCGGTAGCGACTGCTACCTCTGCGCCCCCTGTAGCTACTCCCCTGGCTACAGACCTGTTCAATCTCTCCTGATAGGCTGCCAGTACTGGTTGCTATAGCTACAGACCTGGCTTTTACTGCAGCCTAGTGGAAGCTAGTAACCACGCCCCTGAATTCAAATTGAAAACAGGATTGAAGTAAGATAAATCAATGTAGTGAGACAACCCCTTTAAGACTCACACACAGTTATTTCATTGTACAATATGTAGAATACTTGTCCTCTTTGGAAGCCCTCAGTGATTCTGATATATCCCATTTACAGTGGTTATCCCATGAAACTCATCTACCTGCTATTAACGTGATAGGTGACAAATGTATAACCCTGGAGGTCCCACCTCTGGAACCCTCCCCAATCACCAGAACGAGGGTCACCTGCCCCCTATTCTTCTCACTATGATCAAGCAATGAAGACAAGTAGGCTTTGGACTTGCATGCGTGGTCTCATTCCATTAATTGCTATACGGCCCAATAATAGATGATATACTGCTCTGCTGTTTTTGGACAGCTCCATAGAAGTAAATGCAGTGGCAGTGTACAAACAGGTGCACCGGTCCATTCCAACTACCCTTAGGCCGTGTTCACACGGCTTATTCACGGCGGATTTGTGAGCCGGATTGCGCTCGCAAATCCGCCGTGAATAAGGGGCGGGGCAGGGGCGGTGCCGGAGCGCGCCGGGGGCGCCGCTCCCCGGCCCATAGACCGTCATTATCTACGGCGCGTCTGCGCCGTAAATAATGTGCATGTCACTTTCTCCCCCCGCGGCAGATTCGCCAAGCGGGGAGGAGCAACGGAATCCACTGTTCTCTATGAGAACTGTGGATTACTGTAATTACTCCGACGGATTGGCGCCGTACTGCAGCGCAAATCCGGCGCGGAGTACGGCACCAATCCGCGGACAAATAAGCCGTGTGAACGAGGACTTAGGCTATGTTCACACGATGTACTGCGGCGAGAACAGTACGAGCCGCAGTACATCGTGTGTTTCGGGAGCTCGCGCTAATACGCCCGTACTCCGGTGGCGCGGAGGGGGGGGGGGGCCCCCTCCCATTGACATTCATTACTCGCGCAAGGAATTGACGTCACTGAGGATGCACCATATACCGGCGATCGACGGGTCACTGTAGAATGACACTGCCGGTTCGTGACAGTTAGTTGTAGCTTAGAGATTTCTTCTGGTTTAGTTTCCAGGATAGAATAGGGTCATAGGGTTAGGTTCGGGATAGAGTCAGGGACTGTTGGGGGGAAACGTCTGAAAACTGTCTTGGTCTAAGACTTTTCTTGTTGCCCATAGCAGCCAACCAGAGGGCCCCTTTCATTTTTTAAGAGCTCTATATGAAATGAAAGGAGAACACTGATTGGTTGCTATGAGCAACAAGAAAAGTCTTAGACCAAGACAGTTTTCAGACATGTCCCCCTAGGTTCTTAGGGTCATTAATCATTTATTAGTGTCTTGCTTCCAGATTATACCTGCTTGTTGTGTTATCGCCAACCATGTTACTTGTGTTACATCTGTCTTGCTGTCTGTCCACTTAATCAGTGATTCCGGCTAGATCGTATAATGATTGCATGCAGGCTCGGACTGGCCCACAGGAGAACAGGGCAAACCCCCGGTGGGCCCATGAGCATGGTAGACCTGAAGTTGTTTTTTAACTGCATATACATCCTCACAAGGGGCAACAAAGAAAAGAAATAGAGTCAGAAAGCAAGATGCAGAGTATAGGAGGCAGGTACAGTCATTTACAGCAGCTGTAGGTTGGGCCCCTAGAGTCAGCTCCACTGGTGGACCCAGAAACACCTCAACTGGTGGGCCCCTAGAATCAACTCCTCCTGTGGGCCCTAGGAATCTCAGTCTGACACTGATTGCATGCGACTGCTGGTTGACTGCCCTATCTAGATTTTTTTTGTAGTTTGGAGCCCACAGTGTTGTAACAGATAGCCTCTGTCTCCACTGCACAGAAAAACGTCCGTTTTTTCAGCGTTTTTCGTTTTCTAAAAACACTGGAAAAACGACTGTAATAATCTCCCATAGACTCTATAGTAAGAGCATCCTGCTGTCTCCACTGAGCTGCTTTTTTCTGCTCGTTTTTTTTACTGGTCGTCTTTTGCAACATGTTCTAAAAAACGGCAGAGCAGAAAATTTACTACAGGAGTCTATGGAAAATGTCTTTTGTCGCGTTTTCGCGGCGTTTTTTGCCGCGATTTTTCAATGAAAACCCTCCCAGGAGACCCAAGTCCCACCTATAGTGGGTGTTAATAAAGGTTATACCTGATCAAATCTGCATATAAATGTCTCCTTTTTTGTACCTTTTGTAATAAAATGATCATGCTTTTATCGCTAACGATTTTTTTGCGCAATTCATATATTTTTCGCTAGAAATACGTTTGTTATGGATTTTTGCGTCAGAATCCATTTTTTGCGGATTTTGGAGCTAAAATACTTTCTTAACATATTTTGTCGCTAATAAAGTTATCTCGCTTCTGACGGCAAAAATTTTTTTTTTTTTTTTACGGACTTTTTTACGCCAAAATCTTTTTCTTAACTTTCTCAGCGCCAAAATATGTTAAGAAAAGGATTTTCGCGCCAAAAAAATGTAAAAAAAAAAAACCCAAATCTTGCGCAAAAAAAAAAAAAAAAAAAATTATTTTTGGGTTTTAGAACGAGAAAAGGTTTTCTAGCGCCAAAAAAAAAGGTGTTTGCGCCCAAAAACCGTTTTAAAAAAAAAAAAGATTATGGCACCAAAAATCCGTTTAAAAAAAACACTTATTTTTTGGGGTCAGAAGCGGAACTTTATTTTGCGTTTAAAATTTCCTAAAATTTTCCCGGGTTTTTTTACCAAAAAAAACCCCTTAAAAAAAATTGACCTTTTTTGGGCCAAAAACCGTAAAAAAAAAAACCGTTTTTTTCCCTTTCGCAAAAAAAGGGGAAACCCCTTTTTTAGCGCCCAAAAAACCGTAAAAAATTTCAGTTTTTAGCACAAAAAAACCCCCTTTAAAAAAAAAAGGCCTTAAAGGGCCCAAAAACCTTTGAAAAAAATTTTTATTTTTGGCAACAAAAGCGAGATAGCTTTTTTACACCAAAAACCTTAAAAAAAGGATTTAAAAAAAAACATATTTTTTGGGGGACAGAAAAAACAAAATAACTTTATTAGCGTTTAAAAACCCTAAAAGACACAAGATGGCATATAAAAGCCAAAAAAAAAAGGGTGCTTTTTTTAAAACCCCCCTTTTTTAGGGCGGAATTACATTTCCCAAAGGCCCTTTATTTATGCAGGGAAATTTTAAAAAAAAGGGACAAGCAAAAAACGCTTGAAAATGTATGTAACCCCCCGAATGTACAGCCCCTGGAATCAATGGGCTAAATAAAAAAAATTTAAAAAACGAAAGGAAAAAAAGAAAAAACGCGGCAAAAAAACCGAAAGGGCCCTTTTTTTTAGCTGCTTTTGACAAGGAGGGGACGGGAAAACCCGTTTTTTGAACCTTTTTTGTAATTCGTTTTTTAAAGGGGGGCGAGCCTTTTAGATTTTGTTTTTTTAAAAATTTGTTTAAAAATGCATTCAGTGGGGCTTACCCGACTAATGAAGGTGTAAAAAAAAAAAAATGAGGGGGGGAAAACAAAGGGACTTTTTGCTAGGGACGTGTGTGCTGGCGTAACGGAAGGGAGGGGGCCTCCCTTGATTCGCTTCCCCTAAAACCTGTTTCTGGGGTTTAAATTTCCCCCTCAAATTTAGCGCTTTCCCTCACCTTACATGGTGACAGGGTTTTCAGTCCCAAAAAAAAGTCCCGAGAATATTGCATGTCACAACATGTCACAACACAATCACACTTTAGTGCCAAGCCCCACCATGTGACTGCCTGTGCCTACAGCAAGGACATCTTGTCGTCTAGTGAGCTGGCTCTCCTGGCAGACGCTTGATTAAAATACAAAATATGAATGAATCTGATAGACGAGAAGGAATCTGGAAATACCTGATTTCCAAATTCCACCCCCTCTTCTATCTGTTCGCCTGGCATGGTGCCAGACAAAGACGACGTTTAAAAACATGAATACAAAATTTAATTTTTTATATATATTGGTGAACCCATCATGGGGAAGAAGAGGGGGTTTCAGTGTTAAAAGGGTGGGCTTCAGGGGCCCCAAAAAGGGGGCAAAATCACTACTAGAATCTTCAAATCTATCTGAAAGCAAAATATGATAGGGGGAAAAAAAGGGGCTTTAGCTCTGTGATATATAGGTTTTATATGATAGAGGAGAGAAGGAGCTCTGTGATATATAGGGTTTTTTATAGAGGAGGGGAAAGCTGAGCCCCGGGTGAATTTAGGGTTATATAATAAGGAAGAAGCTGAGCTCGGGATATAAAAAGGGTTATATAAAAGGGAGGAGGGGAAAGTTTAGCTCTGTGATATATGGGGTTTAATATGAAAGAGGAGAAAGCTGAGCTCTGTGATATACGGGGTTTTTTAAAAAAAAATAAAATGGGGGGAGGGGAGCTGACTCTGGATATATTGGGGTTATATGATAGAGGAAAAGAAGCTGACTTGTGAAATATAGGGTTATAGGGAAAGAGGAGAGAAGTGAGCTCTGGGGATATATAGGGTTATTTTGATAGGGGAAGAAAGCTGAGCTCTGTGAAAAATTTAGGGTTATATGATAAGGAGAGAAAATTGAGCTTTTGTGATATATAGGGTAAATGAAAGAAGAGAAAAGCTGAGTCTGATATTTTGGGTTATATAAATAGAGGAGAGGAGCGGGAGCTCCGTGTTTATAGGGTTATATGATAGAGGAAAGGGCTGGGGCTTGTGATATTTTGGGTTATATACGAGGGGAGGAGCTGGGGCTCTTTGGGGAAATTTATGGGGGTTATATGTTTAAAAAGGAGAGGGGGGGGGGGCTGAGCTCTGATAAATAGGGTTTTTGGGATGGAGAGAGGGCTGAGTCTGTGATTTATGGGGTTTATAAATAGAGGAGAGGATTTGGCTCTTTTGATATATAGGGTTATATGACGGGGGGGGAGAGGAGCTGAGCCTGTAAACTATAGGGTTAATGATAGAGGGAGAGGAGCTAAAGCTCTGATATATGGGGTTTTATATGATAGAGGGAGGGAAACCCTTGAGCTTGATATATTGGGGTTATATGATAAGGAGATGAGCTGGCTCTTTTTTATATGGGGTTATATGATAGGGGGAGAGGAGTGAGCTCTGTGATTTATAGGTTAAAATGATAGAGGGAGGAGTGAGCTCTGTGATTTATGGGGTTATTTTAAATAGAGGGAGAAGCCTGAGCTCGGGGGGTATATAGGGTTATTTTATAGAGGAAGAACCCTGAGCTCTGTGATATATAGGGTTATTTTGATAGGGAGAAAAGGCTAAAGTTCTGTGAAAATATAGGTTATATGAAAAGGGGAAAAGGAGCTGGTTTCGGGTGATATATAGGGTTATATGATAGAGGGAGGGGGCCTGAGCTCTTTTGGTTTATATGGGGTTTTTAAAGATAGAGGGGGAGAAGCGAACTCTGGATTTTAAAAGGGTTTTATAGCATAGAGGAGAGGAAAATGACCTGTAAATTTATGGGTTATATGTAGAGGAGAGGAGTTTGGGGCTCTGTGAAATATAGGGTTAAAATGATGGAGGGGAAAAGCGGGAGCTCTGTGATATATGGGGGAAATGGGTTGAAGAGAGGAGATGACCCTGTGATAAATGGGGTTATATGATGAGAAGCTGAGCTCTGTAAATAAAAAGGGTTATATGAAAAGAGGAGAGAAGCTGAGCTCTGTGATATATGGGGTTAAAATGATAGAGAAGCGAGCTCTGGATATAAGGGTTATATGCCCGGAGGGAGAGGAGCTGAGCTTGTTTATTTTGGGTTTTAAATAGAGGAGAGAAGCGACACTTTTGATATATGGGGTTAAAAATGATTGGGGAAAGGTTTGAGTTTTGTGTTTTAAAATTAAGCCCCTTTTTAAAAACCAAGGGAAAAAGAGGAAAGGGTTAAACTCTGTGATAATGGGGGTTAAAATTTGGATAAAAGGCCGGAAGGTTTTGGACCCTTTTGGGGTTTTTGGGTCAAAATGATAGAGGGGGGAGAATTTGAAAAGCCTCTGTGTATATAGGGTTATATGGTAGAGGAGAGAAGCTGAGCTCTGTGATAAAAATGGGGGTTTTATATGAATAACCCAAAAAAAGGAAGAAGTTGGGTTTGGGGTTTTTTTAAGGGGGGGTTATTTTTGGAAAGAGGGGGTGAAGCTAAGCTTTTGGGTGAATAAAAATGAGGGGTTTTTATAAATTTTTAGGGGGGAGAAAGCTGGCCCCTGTGAAAATATGGGGTTATTTAAATAGGGGAAAGCTGAGCTCGGGGATATATAGGGTTATATGATAGAGGAGAGGAGCGGGCTCTGTGATTTTCTAGGGTTATATGATAAAAGGACCCTGAGCTCGGGAAATATAAAGGGTAAAATAAATAGAGGAGTGAGCTCTTTTGATATATAGAGTTAAAATGATAGGGGGCTAAAGCCTGTGATTTAGGGTTAAAATAGGGGGGGAAAACTGAGCTCTGTGATATTTTGGGGGTTTAAATTTGATAGGGGGAAGAGAAGCTGAACTTTTGATAATAGGGTTAAAAGGTGGGAGGGGGAGGAGTGAGCTCTGTGATATATAGGGAAATATGATAGAGGGAGAGAAGCTGAGCTCTGGTTATATGGGTTTTTTGAAGAGGAAGAGAAGCTGAGCCTTTTGTTATATGGGGTTTTATGATAGAGGAAGAGAACTGAGCTTGGGGTTTATAGAGTATTTTGATAGAGGAGCTGACTCTTTTGAATATAGGGTTATATGATAAGGGGGGAGAAGCGGGAAGCTCTGGATTATCCCAGTTATAGGATAAGGGGGGAAAAGCTGAGCTTTGTTTATAAAAGGGGTTATATGATAGGGGAGCTGAGTTTTCTGGGATATTTTGGGTTTAAATATGTAGAAGGAAAAAGCTGAGCTCTTAATATATGGGGTTTTATATGATAGGGGAAACTAAAACTCTTGATATTTGGGGTTATTTGTCGAGGACGGAGCCTCTGTGATATATAGGGGTTTTATGATAGAGGAGCTGAGCTCTGGGATATATGGGGTTTTATATGAAAAAGGGGAGAAGCTAGCTCGGGTGATATTTTTTAGGGTTATATTGTTTAAAAGGAGAGGGGCTGAGCTCTGTGATATTTTAGGGTTAAAATGATAGAGGAGCTGAGCTCTGTGATATATAGGGTTATATGATAGGGGAAAGGAAGCTGGCCTGTAAATATATAGGGTTTTTGGAAAAAGGAGGAAAGGGGCTTGTATATATGGGGTTTATTGATAGAGGGGGAGAAGCTGAGCTCTGGGGATATTTTGGGTTATAGAAAGGAGCTGAGCCCCTGTGTTATATAGGGTTAATGATAGAGGAGCTGAGCCGGGGATATATAGGGTTAAAATGAATAGAGGATTGAGCTCTGTGATATATAGGGTTAAAATGATAGGGGAGTGAGCTCTGGGTTATTTTGGGTTATAGGGGACAAGGGAGAAGCTGAGTTCATTGAAACCGTTTAATTTTTTTTAAAGAGTTGAGAGTAAAACAGAAAAAGTAATTTTTTCATCATCTTAAAACCGACCTTTATTTCACATAGACATAAAATTTAACGGGAATCGGGGCCAAAAGTTTTGCCGTAAACCCAAGTTTTATGGACCCTGCTGCGTAAGTCTCTCCTTTTTGGGGCTGCTCCTCAAATTTTTAAAACCTCTGTTTTTGTCTTTAAGGGGAAAAATTTTGGGGTATAAAAAAAAGGCCCCATTTGGAGGGACCCAAAGGCCCGGAAATAGGGAAACCCCAAAAAAGGGGACAGCCCCTTTTTTAAAAGCCCTAGCACTATGCCCCCCAAAGCTGTCCCTGCCTACTAGAAAATAGGTCAGGCCGGAGATAGCAAAATGGCACAGAGGCAGTAGGCAAAAGACGGAGGTTAAAAAGGCGGGCAAAAAGATCAGTAATCCAAGCAATGCAATCCAGTAAGACACACCAGCTCAATCCACAAGAGACTATCACCAGCACTGTCCCAGAGACAAAGTGGTCTTCTTAAGGCATGTCAGAGTCCCGGTCCAGGGTATGACTGGACCGGCCATCGGACATCCAAACCAACACAGAACACACCTGGCAAGGAAGAAAGATGAGCGGTGAAGGCAAATATCAACCAGCACTCAGTCTAGACTATCTGCAGCCCAGTACTAGGGATAGCAGAAGTAACAGACGGGTGCGGTGGAGAACCTGCCAATCACCACCAAGTAGGTACAGGACTCAGACAGTGTTCAGACTAGCTCCAAGAATTACTATATTTACTATTTTGCCATAGGCAAACTTAAACTCTATCAGTTCTCTATCTATAAAACACCAAAACGTAACTTTTATTATGTATAACTCTTAACCTCTATACACACTATTTAAAAACCTGATTTCTAACCTCACAATTTAACCCTTTCTACTTCTGAAGGAAGGAAAAGATCCTTTTACACTATCAAGTCTGGTGGAACCCCACCTACCAACAGGAAAAAAAAAAAACCATATATATATATATTATAATATATATACACACATTTAATTTACTAACTGCAGTGGGGGGTCCCAAGCCTCCGACTTGGGCATCATCCCTAATCTAAGGGAAACCCCAAGACAAATAAGGCCCCCTTGTGACACCCTCTGCAGCGGGTGACACTTGTAGACAGAGGTGAGAAATAACAATTTAAAACGTCATGCCTGACCTCCCCAACATGTTTCACCAGCTAACTGGCTTCATCAGGGGTTAGAGGTCCAATCAGAAGTCACACTCTGTTCTCTTGTGAGATTCCCATTTTTTTGGAGACTATTTAGCTCCAAGAGTAACACACAATTCGGCACGATCATGTCCAAAAGCCCAGTCTCTGCCGCACTCCACGGGCAGAGGACTGCACTGCAGCCTGAACAGGCATAGTCATTACACCTTATGAAGTAGCCAAGTCCCAGCAGCCTGTAAGAGACATTACATTCAGCAGTGAAAGTAAAATTAATGTTGCCCCCAAAAAACAAATGTGTGAGAGATTCTACGTGGTAGATCTTTCTAAACTACACCTAGGGCGTTCACGTGTGGTACCTTCAGAGGTGGCCCCTTCATTGGGTTGGGTGGGTGCCCCAGTTGACAAACCTCAACTTATGTTGTCTCCCGACATATCAACATCAAACGCCATTATGGAAGTCTCTCTTCAGGTGAGCGTCACAGGATTTGGACTAACATTGGAAGATGCTGTTAAATTTTACATTCAGTATGACAACCTACAGATGATTAGACCCTTCTCATGACTGGAAGCACTGAATGTCCCATAGAGAGGTTAAAAAGGCCTTAAAGAGGTTGTCTCACTACAAGAATCGCTGCTTTTTATGTTAAAGATCTTGCAAAAACAAGTCACTTTGCAATATGTGTCCGTTAACAGTGTCCTACCTATTCCTAGATATCCCCTCTGTATGGGGTGCATCAGCTCTCAGGGGCGCTATAGCTACAGACCTGTTTGATCTCTTTCCTGATAGGCTGCCGGCACTGGTTGCTATAGCTACAGACCTGTTTGAATCTCTCAACTTGAATAGGCTGCCAGCACTGGTTGCTATAGCTACAGACCTGGCTTGTACTGCAGCCTAGTAGAAGCCAGTAAACACGCCCCTGAATTCAAAATGAAACCAAAGAAACAGAACTGAGGTGAGATGAATCAATGTAGTGAGACAACCCCTTTAAGGGGATTGTTCCACCTCCCACCAAAGTAATACCAGCAGCTCCTGGTGCCACATAAAATGAAAAAACAACACTACTCGCCTTCCACCATTCTTCCATTCCAACCCTTCTCCTCTCCCCCGTCGCGTGGTTACCATCTTTACATTATATTATGAACAGTCACTAAGAGAGGTAACGTTAGTGTAGGTTCCCACCTGTATTGAGGTCCCCTTGCTGATTAAGAGGTGGGCATAAGAAGTTTTGATCAAAAACGTGAACTAGGAAAAAAAATGTCATACATTCTAAGTAGCAGAAATGCTTTTCAAAAAAATTCCTATGTACCTTTTTATAGGTTTTTAGTGCTGGTAGTGTGCTGCTGATATAGGGTTGTCACCGTTGTAGCCGCTGATTGGCTGCAGCGGACATATGCCACCAATTTACATCAATAATTGGAAGAGAACAGCTAAGTTAGAGATACAGTGGGGACATCCCTTTTTTGGAAGTTCGAGAAAACAGAAGACCAGGACAACGCAACGCTGGAACTGGGGACCGGTGGAAGGTGAATATAAGGATGTTTTCCCATGGCAAAGACAAAATGCCGGTCAGATTTTCCAACCGGTATTCTGTAGTTTTTTTTTGCACGTAGGGGGGCGGCTTTTGTCCACGGTTTGCGGATTCAAGTCGCGCCCCCCCTTCACATTGACATGTTCATGTTCTGCAAGAAAACCGGGCGGAAGAATGAACACGTTTTTCGGACCGCCGGCAGTGTCAAAAACCACCCGGTGGAAAATCCGTGCGATTTTCTATTTATATCAATGTAAAAGGTTGGCAGTCGGTTTTCAAATCCGAAAAGCGTCTGTAAAACCGACTGAAAACCCTGCCGTGGGGACAGATGCGTCCACATAGCAGTATGCAGATACCTAATGGATTCTGATGAAAGAATCCGGACGGTGTTTTGCCATCTTTTCCGTGGTTTTAGGGGACGGTTCTGTCCATGGTTTGCGGATTTGCCCGTGCCCCTCAACCACTGACCTGTACATCTTACACTCGAAAACCGGGCGGAAGAATGAACATGTTCTAAGTTTTTAGGAACGCCAGCGGTGTCAAAAACCGTCCAGCAGAAAGTCCGTGCAGTGGGGACTATATATGGACAGTGGGGACTGCTGCACGGATTTTCTATTTAAATCAATGTAAAAGGTTGGCAGTCGGTTTACACATGGTTCTCAAATCTGAAAACAGTCTGTAAAACCGACTGAAAACCTGTGCCCTGGGGACAAGCCCTATGGGTGCAAATACCGGCCGGATTCTGATTAAAGAATCCGTCCGGTATTTTGCCATCTTTTCCGTGGTTTTGGAGGACGGTTCTGTCCATGGTTTGCGGATTCACCCGTCCCCAGGGGCGTAGCTACAGGGGGTGCAGCGGTAGCAATCGCTACCGGACCCTGCAGCCTGAGGGGGCCCAAAAGCCCTCCTGCCACATAAAAAAACACCAGTATTGCAGATGGCGCTTGGGAGCTGGGGGGCCCCATTTCACTTTTTGCACCAGGGCCCAAGAGCTTGAAGTTACGCCTCTGCCCGTCCCCCTCAACCACTGACATGTACATCTTACACTCGAAAACCGAGTGGAAGAATGGACGTGTTCTAAGCTTTTCAGAACGCCAGCGGTGTAAACACTAATGCAGCAGAAAATCCGTGCAGTGGGGACTGCTGAACAAGTTTTCTATTAAAGGGGTTGTCTCACTACAAAGATTTCTTTTTATGTTAAAGATCTTGCAAAAACAAGTCACTTTGCAATATGTGTCCATTAACAGAATCCTACCTATTCCTAGATATCCCCTCTTGTATAGGCTGCATCATCTCCTCAGGTCGCCATAGCTACAGACCTGTTCGATCTCCCATGATAGGCTGCCAGCACTGGCTGCTATAGCTACAGACCTGTTCGATCTCTCATGATAGGCTGCCAGCGCTGGTTGCTATAGCTACAGACCTGTTAGATCTCTCCTGATAGGCTGCCAACGCTGGTTGCTATAGCTACAGAACTGTTCAATCTCTCATGATAGGCTGCCAGCGCTGGTTGCTATAGCTACAGACCTGTTCAATCTCTCATGATAGGCTGCCAGCACTGGTTGCTATAGCTACAGACCTGTTCGATCTCTCCTGATAGGCTGCCATCACTGGTTGCTATAGCTACAGACCTGTTCAATCTCTCATGATAGGCTGCCAGCACTGGTTGCTATAGCTACAGACCTGTTCGATCTCTCCTGATAGGCTGCCAGCACTGGTTGCTATAGCTACAGACCTGTTCGATCTCTCCTGATAGGCTGCCAGCGCTGGTTGCTATAGCTACAGACCAGTTCTATCTCTCGTGATAGGCTGCCAGCTCTGGTTGCTATAGCTACAGACCTGTTCAATCTCTCATGATAGGCTGCCAGCACTGGTTGCTATAGCTACAGACCTGGCTTTTACTGCAGCCTAGTAGAGGCCAGTAAACACACCCCAGAATTCAAATTGAAACCAAGAAAACAGGACTGAGGTGAGATGAATCCATGTAGTGAGACAACCCTTTTAAAGTCTATGGGGATGGTTGATAGTCGGTTTTCAGATGACTATCAAAGCCGTCTGTAAATCCGACCGAAAATCCTGCCACGGGGACAAACCCTAAGGGAGACATGTGTGAAAACTGTCTTGGTCTAAGACTTTCTTTGTTGCCCATAACAACCAATCAGAGCGCCCCTTTAAGTTTTTCAGAGCACTATACGAAATGAAAGGGGCGCTCTGCATTGGTTGCTATGGGCTCTGATTGGTTGCTATGGGCAACAAAGAAAGTCTTAGACCTAGACAGTTTTCACACATGAGGCCCTAAGTGGTTTTTTAGTTGTTGTTTTCATTTTACTGTGGCCCCGGGAGCTGCTGGCGTAGTTTTGGTAGAAGGTGGACAACCCCTTTAAAATTGTGACTCGAAAATAAGGATGTGAATATCTTCCCTGCTGGAGGATGAGAAGTATTCTATGTGTAGTAGGACAGCGAAGGTTCCTCAACTAGCACTGACAAGCAAGTAATAACGGCCTCCTTTATAAGAAACATTTCTAAGATATCAGATAAATCCTGCTGATACTAAGCACACATTCAATCTTGGCAGAACATAGCGGTGGTAGTGAAATATGAAAGGATTTGCCCACCAGGAGGTGCAGACATTAAAGAGATCCCTCATGCTGCAAATATTGGAGATGTTCAATAGAAAACCAGAGTAACTTCAGTACTGAGCGTGGTATTAATACTGGCCCTGCTTCTCAGGCTTATGTGGCTTATTAACCTTTGTTGTGTAAGGACTAATAATACCACGTCTTTATTTCAAGGTGGAGAAATATCACGGGGGCGTGTGACCACATGACTGACGCAGTCTACAATGTATTAAAGGGGTTGGCTCACTACAGGGATCGCTGCTGTTTATGTTAAAGATCTTGCAAAAACAAGTCATTTTGCAATATGTGTCCATTAACAGTGTCCTACCTATCCCTAGATATCCCCTCTTGTATGGGCTGCATCAGCTCCTCAGGTCGCTATAGCAACAGACCTGTTCTCTCTCTCCTGATAGGCTACCAGCGCTGGTTGCTATAGCTACAGACCTTTTGATCTCTCCTGTTAGGCTGGCAGTGCTGGTTGCTATAGCTACAGACCTGTTCATTCTCTCCTGATAGGCTGCCAGCACTGGTTGCTATAGCTACAGACCTGTTCATTCTCTCCTGATAGTCCTCCAGCACCAGTCGCTATAGCTACAGACCTGTTTGATGTCTCCTGATAGGCTGCCAGCGCTGGTTGCCATAGCTACAGACCTGTTCAATCTCCCATGATAGGCTGACAGCACAAGTAGCTATAGCTACAGACCTTTTTGATCTCTCCTGATAGGCTGCCAGCACTGGTTGCTATAGCTACAGACCTGTTTGATCTCTCCTGATAGGCTGTCAGCACCAGTCACTATAGCTACAGACCTGTTTGATCTCTCCTGATAGGCTGCCAGCACTGGTTGCTATAGCTACAGACCTGTTTGATATCTCCTGATAGGCTACCAGCACTGGTTGCTATAGCTACAGACCTGTTTGATCTCTCCTGATAGGCTAGCTACAGACCTGTTTGATCTCTCCTGATAGGCTGCCAGCACTGGTTGCTATAGCTAAGACCTTTGATATCTCCTGATGGCCTACAGCATGGTTGTATAGACAGACCTGGCTCTCTGATAGGCTGTCAGCACTGGTCGCTATAGCTACAGACCTGTTTGATCTCTCCTGATAGGCTGTCAGCACTGGTCGCTATAGCTACAGACCTGGCCTCTACTGCAGCCTAGTGGAAGCCAGTATACACACCCCTGAATTCAAAATAAACCAAGAAAACAGGACTGAGGTAAGATGAATCAATGTAGTGAGACAACCCCTTTAAATAGAAGGTGTCTATTATTATGAATATTGGGGCATCTACACGACTAATAGTGGGTTGCAGAAGTATTCCTACCCCTTGAACTGTTCCTCATTTTTAACCCTTACAGCCACAAACTTCATTTGTATTTTATTGATATTTTATGTGATCGAGCAACACAAAGTAGCGAGTATTTGTGAAGTGTAAAGAAAATGATTTGCGCTTTTGCAAATTTTAGCAAATTAAAAAACTGAAAAGTGCGGCGCGCAAATGTATTCAGCTCCTGGAGTCAATACTTTGTAGGACACCTTTCTGTTGGGCGATGTCTCTACAGCTTTGCACATCTAGAGGCTGGAATGAATTGTTGCCCATTCTTCTTTGCAGAATCGCTCGTGCTCGGTCAGATTGGTTGGAGAACGTTTGTCAGCAGAAATGTTCAAGTCCTGCCCCTGATTCTCAATGGGGTTTAGGTCTGGGCTGTGACCGGGCCATTGTAAGCCATGAATCTGCTGTGATATAAACCCTTCCATTGTAGCTTTGGTTGTACGTTTAGGGTCATTGTCCTGCTGGAAGGTGACCTCAGCCCCAGTTTCAAGGCTTTTGCAGCCTCTAAGGTGGTGTCTACCCGGCAGATTGTAAAATACTGGTCGGAGTCTAATTAGAATCCAACCAGTCGGTTTACGTTTTTTGTCCCGGTATATTGGGTACCCCCGTCATAGAGCAGTATTATAATCCGCAGTTTTGCGGCAGATTATAGAACATGTTCTAAGTTTTTTGATCAGATTTCAACTTTGAAATCCAACCATAGAAAATCCGAGCTGTGTAGACAACAGCACTGCTTGTCTATTGCAGGTCTGTGGCGATGGTTTATAGTCGGATTTTTGTGGATTATAAATACTGAATGCGCTTTGTAAACCAAGCACTTGTCACCCTTTGTTTCACCCATACACCCTAATAGATTGTAAGCTCTTGCGAGCAGGGCCCTGACACCTCGTGTCTCATTTGTAAGTAGCTTTTTCATAATGTAATGTCTGATTTGTCTGTGCTTATACCCTCTATATTGTAAAGTGCTGCGGAATATGTTGCTGTTCTATAAATAAAGATTATTATTATTTAAAATCTGACTGTAAACCAGTCATGTGGAGACATAATCTAACAGATTTTCCTCCAAGATTGCTCTGTATTTAGCATTATCCATCTTTCCATCAACTTGGGCTATTTTTTTTTGTAACCTGACTCTGCAAAATACTTTGCCACAACTTTATCCCTGAGCTGTCTGGTGTGTTCTTTGGTTTTCATGATGCTATTTGTTCACTAATGTTCTCTAATAAACCTCTGAGGCCTTCACAAAACAGCTGTAGTTATACTGAGAATAAATTATATACAGATGTAGTCTATTTACTAATTAGGTGACTTCTAAAGACAATTGGTCTCAGAGTACAGGGGGCCTGGATACATATGCACGCCAAACTTTTCAATTTTTTTGCAAAATTTTGGAAAAGCATGATAAGTTTCTTTACACTTTACAAATACTTGCTACGTTGTGTTGTTCTATCACATAAAATATCGGTAACGTACTTTGAAGTTTGTGGCTGTAACGATTAAAAATGAGAAACGGATCAAGCGGTAGGAAGACATTTACAACCCACTGTATATGGACACATCAAGGAAGGATGATGAGACATTCTGGGGAAGAGGGGTTTACATAGGGGAAAAGGACTTCTCTGGTGTTGGTCCATTTTACTCTAACACATGGTCTAGGAGAAAAGGAAAGAATAACCCTATGGCCAGAACCTTCTTCCATTCTTTGTTACTGGAGGGAGGCTGTGTCTATAGTTTGGTCCAGCGTTAGAATGGAGGTCAAACTCGGCAAATCCATTAAAGGGGTTGTCTCGCTACAAAGATTAGCTTTCAACATGTAGGGAACACTAAATAAAGAAGTTTTCCAAATATATTGCTTTGTTCATCTTTTTTTTGTTCAGGAGCTACAAGTGATTTTATCACAAGCTCTCTCTAGTTTCCCGAGTAACCGACCTGTGTACTCCTTCTCCCCCCTGCTGTTTGTTCTATCTGATAGCAGGGAGTGACGTCATCACACAGGTTGTGGCAGTGTGAGAGCTTGTGTGTTGTCTGATCTTTCAGACAAAAGACAGTAATTACTACTGTTTCCTTTAGCTCAGAAGCTTCTCCGGACCTCAGAGAAGGTAATTTAGCTAATCTAGACTAATAACCATAATAAACAGAGAAGTCTGAATACACAGAGCTCATATGCTAATTACAGACAGCTTGACCAGGAAGTGACACAGAAACCAGCATTACTTCATTCATGTATCCTATGAAATTTTCTGAGATGAGACAACCCCTTTAAGAGCCCTCACCAGCACTATTCCACCCAAGCTACCAGTGACCACAACAGAGCAGCTTAAAAACTTTCCCCCCCTCTCAACAATCTGGCAAAGTGCTTCTGAAGCTATCTGTTCATCACAGAGAGAACTGTGCAACTATAGACTTACAACTACATAGTCCTCTCTATTCTCAGCGGATCTCTATGATCAGAGCAGGGAGGAAATGGGAAGTCATAGAAGGTAGGGAAACATAGGGCGACATCTGTGAACTTGACGCTGACTCGCCAGTTCTAAAACGCTTTTTTCTTAGTGCAGGATGTGCCCGAATGTATGAAATTGTTGCATGTGGGTTCATAGATCTGGCGTGGGGTTTGTCTTGCATAGCATATTTTTGGCACTTTCAAAAGTGCTATACTATAGTACTATACGCGCTGCAATTAGCCGTGTGGACGTACCCTTATCCTGCGCATTCACGTCCGCAACGTGGGCGACATACCGCTCAGCCGACAGCCAGTAATGCTTTACCTGGGCTCAAACACCATTGCTAAGCACCATTAAAACAGCCCCTTCTCATAAACCATAGCACTTTGCTAATGGTAGCCAAGGACGGACATGCTTAGATTTTTGGTCCCCTCATTTTAAACTATGATCTTCGTAGTGAGACAACCCCTTTAATTTGGGGCCAGGGGCGTAACTATAGGGAGTACAGAGGTAGCAGTCGCTACTGGGCCCTGCAGCCTGAGGGGGCCCAAAAGCCCTTCTGTCACATAAGGAGATACCAGCAATGTAAGTGGCACATGGTAGCTGGGGGGCCCATTTCACTTTTTGCACTAGGGCCCAGAGGCTTAAAGGGGTTGTCTCACTACGTTGATTCATCTCATCTCAGTCCTGTTTTCTTGGTTTCACTTTGAATTCAGGGGCGTGTTTACTGGCTTCTACTAGGCTGCAGTAGAAGCCAGGTCTGTAGCTATAGCGACCAGTACTGGCAGCCTATCAGGAGAGATCAAACAGGTCTGTAGCTATAGCAACCAGTGCTGGCAGCCTATCAGGAGAGATCAAACAGGTCTGTAGCTATAGCAACCAGTGCTGGCAGCCTATCAGGAGAAATCAAACAGGTCTGTAGCTATAGCAACCAGCGCTGGCATCCTATCAGGAGAGATCGAACAGGTCTGTAGCTAAAGTGACCAGCGCTAGCAGCCTATCATGAGAGATTGAACAGGTCTGTAGCTATTGTAACCAGTGCTGGCAGTCTATCATGAGAGATTGAACAGGTCTGTAGCTATAGCGACCAGCGCTGGCAGCCTATCATGAGAGATTGAACAGGTCTGTAGCTATAGCGACCAGCGCTGGCAGCCTATCAGGGGAGATCGAATAGGTCTGTAGCTATAGCGACCAGCACTGGCAGCCTATCAGGAGAAATCAAACAGGTCTGTAGCTATAGCGACCAGTGCTGGCAGCCTATCAGGAGAGAGTGAACAGATCTGTAGCTATAGCGCCGAGCACTGGCAGCCAATCATGAGAGATCAAACAGGTCTGTAGCTATAGTGACCAGCGCTGGCAGCCTATCAGGAGCGATCAAACAGGTCTGTAGCTATAGTGACCAGCGCTGGCAGCCTATCAGGAGCGATCAAACAGGTCTGTAGCTATAGCGACCTGAGGAGCTGATGCAGCCCATACAAGAGGGGATATCTAGGAATAGTTAGGACACTGTTAATGGACACATATTGCAAAGTGACTTGTTTTTTTGCAAGATCTTTAACATAAAAAGCAGCGATCCCTGTAGTGAGACAACCCCTTTAAAGTTACGCCTCTGATTGGGGCACCAGCTATGGCAGGCATTGTATGTAGGGCATCCTAGTAACCCTGAATATGTTTTCTATGATGGAGCATTGAATTGTCTATGAGGCAGAGGTGACTCATTTCCCGTATGTTCCTCTGAGCTGTGTGTATACACAGAGACCTCCGCACACAGACACAATGACACACAGAGCGCTCTAATGATCAGTGATCAGCGTGTGATCCGGTGACATTGTGGCGCCGTGCTCCGCGCCGCTCATTAGTGTCATTATCAAACAACCCGCTGCATCAGAGCTTGTCATCCTCATTTATTAAATATTTAGCGCGTGAGGACCCAGCTGAGACCTCGCCTGGTGCTAACAGGGCCCCCCGGAGAGAGGAGCAGCTCGCCGCGGATTACACCGAGCATTGGAGGGAGTGGGCGAGAGTTCAGTGCGATGCCGCGCGGTGCTGTCACTAGGCTCATACACAGTCATCGTGTCCGGCCCCCCGCCCCCCCTCCCTGCACCGATACTACTGTCACGCCATTTTGCTGGGCTGATAATATAAACCAGAGACTGCCATAATATTGAATTAATGCTGCATTAACACCGTGTGATCGGATCAGCGGGAGAGCAACGTGCTAATAATGCACGAGCAGCGGCATAAAGCTTTCAACACTGCAGCGGCTGCGGGAGGAGGATGATAATGCTGCAGCAATAAAAATAAAAAGGGACACAGAGATGCTGAGATATGACTGCAACATGGCCACCGCTCGCTCAGGCAGCTCTCTGAAGCCTGGACGGCTGATAGGGCTCCACAGGCATCCTCAAACTGCGGCCCTCCAGCTGTTGGGAAACTACGACTCCCATCATCCCCACTGTTATAGATTATATAAATGCATGATGGGAGTTGTAGTTTCCCAACAGCTGGAGGGCCCCAGTCCATCTCCACTAAGGATGCTATGCTCCACTCATATGAATGGATCTTTCTGGTATTGTTAGATCTTCATCTCCGGTGTAGTAATAGAGGTTCTGTCTCTCCCTTGTGGTGTAAGTATAGAGGATCTGTCAGCTCTCCTGTGTGGTGTATAAGGGTGTCCCCCGGGGATAACATGCTTCCCTTTTTGCTGTTGCCCTGTGTGGTGTAGTATAGAGGATCTGTCTCTCTCCTGTGTGTGTAGTATAGAGTATCTGTCAGCTCTCCTGTGTGGTGTAGTATTCAGGATCTGTCAGCTCTCCTGTGTGGTGTAGTATAGAGGATCAGTCAGCTCTTCTGCGTGGTATAGTATGGAGGAGCTGTCAGCTCTCCTGTGTGGTGTTAGTTGTGATCGTCACCTTTGTGGTGTGTGTATGAGAGATTGTCAGCTTCCTGTGTGTGAGGCATAGAGTTGTCTCTCTCCTGTGTGAGTATAGTATGAGATCTGTCATGCTCTTCTGTTGTGTAGTTGAGATATGCAGCCTCCTGTGTGTGTGTTAGAGCATCTGTCAGCCCCTCCTGTGTGGTGAGGTTTAGGATATGTCTCCTCCTGTGTGGTGTAGTTAGAGGATCTGTCTCTGCTCCTGGTGGTTTTATAGAGGATCTTCCACTCCTGTGTGGGTATTATACAGGAGGATCTGTTGCTCTCCTGTGTGGGCAATATAGAGGATGTAGTTTCCCCCTTTGGGTGTAGTATAGTCCTTTTATACTGCACTACACAGGTGAGCGACATTCCTCTATACTGCACCACACAGGAGAGTCCACAGATTCTCCATACTATACCACACAGGAGAGCTGACAGATTCTCCATACTACTCCACACAGGAGAGGAGACAGATCCTCACTACTACCCCACACAGGAGAGCTGACAGATCCTCTATACTACCCCCCCCAGGAGAGCTGACAGATTCTCTATACTACCCCACCCAGGAGAGTGACAGTTTCCTCTATACTACACCACACAGGAGAGCTGACAGATCCTCTATACTACACCACACGGGAGAGCTGACAGATCCTCTATACTACACCACACAGGAGAGGAGACAGATCCTCTATACTACCCCACACAGGAGAGGTGACAGATCCTATATACTACCCCACACAGGAGAGCTGACAGATCCTCTATACAACACCACACAGGAGAGTGACAGTCCTCTATACTAAAACACACAGGAGAGGAGACAGATCCTCTATACTCCCCAACACAGGAGAGGAGGACAGTCCTCTATACTACACCACACAGGAGAGTGACAGATCCTCTCTACTACACCCCCACGGAGAGGAGAATATCTCTATATACACCAAAGGAGGCTGACAGATCCTCTAATACAACAACAGGAGAGGAGACAGATCCTTTACTACCCCACAGGGGGAGGAGCAGATCCTCTATACTACACCACACAGGAGAGGAGACATATCCTCTATACTACACCACTGGGCCCTGCAATACAGGGCTGGCATCAGTCATCTTGAAGCTTTCGGGCCCTACAGCAAATCCAAGGGGGCTCACCCTTTACTAGTTCTAGTTTTAAATTTAGTGTTCCCCTTTTTGATTAGGGCCCCTGACAGGAGTGCTGCCCGTACTGTCCTATTGGCACCCCTGCTGCCATAGCGGCGGGTAGTGGAGAGGCACTGCCCAATCTACTCTGCAAGCTAGCAGAACATACACTAGATGGATTAGATTTTGGGAGGGTCCGAGTTATGTGTAAAGCAGACACAGGAATACACAAGCCGTCGGCTTCTAGGTTCTGCAGCTCTACCGATAATTTTAAAGACAAAGCACATTTTAAAGCAACTACTACCCCCCCCCCCCTCCTCCTCCTGCAACCGTGTTTCTAGCGAGTGAGCAGAGCACGGCCTTAAATATTTATCTTCCTTTGACAAAACTAGGGCAGCGAGTGAAAATACCGCAACGCTGCGCTGATACCGTGGGGAGGCATCAATCCGCTGATGACACGGGGAGCAGGGTATGGTGCAGCGGAGCAACCTGCAACCGGCTGCGGTGCTGCACAATCAGGATGCGAGGGGTGAAAGCCACAACTCATGGCTTATTACCGCTAAGATAGTAATCATACAACCTACAAAATAGGAGAGCACTGATGCTAATTGTTAGCAGTGGGTACTATGGTGGCTCAGTGGTTAGCATGGTGGTTCAGTGATTAGCATGGTGGCTCAGTGGTTAGCATGGTGGCTCAGTGGTTAGCATGGTGGCTCAGTGGTTAGCATGGTGGCTCAGTGGTTAGCATGGTGTCTCAGTGGTTAGCATGGTGACTCAGTGGTTAACATGGTGTCTCAGTGGTTTGCATGGTGGTACAGTGGTTAGCATGGTGGTACAGTGGTTAGTATGGTGGCTCAGTGGTTACTCTGGTGGTTCAGTGGTTACTCTGGTGGCTCAGTGGTTAGCATGGTGGCTAAGTGGTTAGTTTAGTATCTCAGTGGGGGTTAGCCTGGTGGCTCAGTGGTGTTAATGGGTGGCTCAGTGGTTAGCATGGTGGCTAAGTGGTTAGCATACTGGTTCAGTGGTAAGTGTAGTATATCAGTGGGGTTAGCCTGGTGGCTCAGTGGTGTTAATAGGTGGCTCAGTGGTTAGCATGGTCGCTCAGAGTGGTTAGCCTGGTGGCTCAGTGGTTTGCATGTTGGCTGAGTGGTTAGCTTGTGAGTCAGTGGGGTTAGTCTGGTGGCTCAGTGGGGTTAATGGGTGGCTCAGTAGTAAGTCTGGTGGCTCAGTAGTTTGCCTGGTGGCTCAGTGGTTAGCATGGTGGTTCAGTGGTTAGCATGGTGGTTCAGTGGTTAGTGTGGTGGCTCAGTTGTTAGCATGGTGTCTCAATAGGGTTGGCCTGGTTTCTAAATGGGGCTAATGGGTGGCTCAGTGGTTAGCATGGTAAACTCAATGGGGTTTTAGCCTGATGGCTCAGTGGTTGCATGTTCACTCAGAGTGTTTCCCTGGGGGCTCATGGTTAGCATGGTGACTCAGTGTGGTTACCCTTTGGGGGCTACGTGGTTGTTATGGTATCTCAAGTGGTTAGCTGGTGTTCAGTGGTTTTAGCATGGTGTCTCAGTGGTTTAGCTGTTATCTCGTGGTTAGCATGTTATTCAGTGGTTAGCATGGTGTCTCAGTGGTTAGCATGTTATCTCAGTGGTTAGCATGGTGTCTCAGTGGTTAGCATGTTATCTCAGTGGTTAGCATGGTGGCTCAGTGGTTAGCATGGTGACTCAGTGTGGTTAGCCTGGTGGCTACGTGGTTAGTATGGTATCTCAGGGGTTAGCATGGTGTCTCAGTGGTTAGCATGGTTTTCTCAGGGGTTAGCATGTTATCTCAGTGGTTGCATGTTATCTCAGGGTTTAGCAGGGTGTCTCAGTGGTTTAGCATGTTTTCTCAGGGGTTTTAGCATGGTGTCTATGGTTAGCATGTTATTCAGTGGTTAGCATGGTGTTCAGTGGTTGCATGGTGATCAGTGTGGTTTACCCTGGTGGCTCAGTGGTTTGGGCCTGGTGGCCCCAGTGGTTGCATTGGTGTCTCAGTGGTTAGCATGTGTCTCAGTGGTTAGCATGTTATCTCAGGGTTTGCTGGTGTCTCAGTGGTTAGCATGTTTTCTCGTGGTTAGCATGGTGTCTCATTGGTTAGCATGGTGGCCAGTGGTTAGCATGGTGTCTCAGTGGTTAGCATGTTATTTTCAGTGGTTAGCATGGTGTCTCAGTGGTTAGCATGTTATCTCAGTGGTTAGCATGGTGTCTCATTGGTTGCATGGTGGCTCAGTGGTTAGCGGGTGTCTCAGTGGTTAGCATGTTATCTCAGTGGTTAGCATGTTATCTCAGTGGTTAGCATGGTGACTCAGTGGTTAGCATGTTATCTCAGTGGTTAGCATGGTGTCTCAGTGGTTAGCATGGTATCTCAGTGGTTAGCATGGTGTCTCAGTGGTTAGCATGGTGTCTCAGTGGTTAGCATGGTGTCTCATTGGTTAGCATGGTGGCTCAGTGGTTAGCATGTTATCTCAGTGGTTTGCATGGTATCGCAGTGGTTAACATGGTTGCTCAGTGGGATTAGCCTGTAGGCTCAGTGTTTAGCAGGTTCACTCATAGTGCTTAGCATGGTGGCTCAGTGGTTAGCACAGGGACCCAGTAATTAGCACTGTTGTTTTCCAGCACAGGGGTCATGGGTTTAAGGGCAACATCTGCAAGGAGTTTGCATGTTCTCCCTGTGTTTTCGTGGGTTTCCTCTGAATAGTCCAATTTCCCCTACACTCCAAAAACATACAGGTAGGTTAACCTGGAACTTAGACGGTGATCCCCGGTGGGGTCGGGGACTGATGTGAATACTGGCAGTCTCTGTGCAATGCTGTGAAATATAACGGCGCTATATAACTGAGTAAAGGAGATAAATGCTAAGGGGGACATGTCTGAAAACTGTCTTGGTCTAAAACTTTTCTTGTTGCCCATAGCAACCAATCAAAGCGCATAGCAACCAATCAGAGCGCCCCTTTCATTTTTTCACAGCACTATGTGAAATGAAAGGGGAGCTCTGATTGGTTGCTATGGGCTCTGATTGGTTGCTATGGGCAACAAGAAAAGTCTTAGACCAAGACAGTTTTCAGACATGTCCCCCCTTAAGTCTCTATAATGTGTATTGTCACTGTTCCATGACATAAGGGTGAGCACACGTCATGCCCCACCGCCTGGAGACACAGAAAACCAAATAACACCCACAACAGTTGAGTCTGGTAAAATGCTTGGTGCTAGTAGGGCACTGCTGAGCCCACCTGATCATCACCCATTACTGCAACCAATTACTTACATGCCCACTTTTAGGGATTGCTATACCAGCTGACTAGCTGGCCACCTCCAGCAGAGGACCTCTCTTGCTCACTTGTGTCCCTAATCTGATGAGGCACCTTCCCGGTAAATTGTGCCCATAAAAAGCACTGCTACTGTGTGTGTGTAGTGTCCCAATCCTGATCGCACCAAACATTGTTACCGAAAGTGGGAAAGTCATCTCCTCAGATAGGACTATCCTACCCTACCTGCTCTATAAGCCCCCTCTAAACCTGCCCACCTGGCCTTCATCCAGTCCTTGTCCTCCATTTTTACTCCCCCCGTTAAGATGTTCTGTTCACACCTCAGTCACAAAGCTCAGTTCCTGCCCTAAAACCTACATTTCAGCCCTTAGTCCCAGTACCTCCAATGGCCCTCCTCATGGCTCCTTGCTGGGAGCACCCCCAGCTTGTCACTCTTTATCAGGAGTATATACGTCACTAATGTGTCTCTTGAGATTAGGGGGCCTATATGGCGGTAGAACCATTGTAACCACTCAGATGGCAATAGTACCTGTTACCAACACTAGTCTTGGAGCTGTTATATGGTCACTATATTGTGGTACAATGCAGCATATTCTTTTAGGCTTAGTGTATGGCGCTATTATTTGGACCCTGTTTTGCATGGTTATTAGTACAGTGCTTAATAGTGCACCATATAGAGCCACCATCAGAAGGTATATTAAATGGCGCCATCTAACTTAAAGGGGTTGTCTCACTACATTGATTCATCTTACTTCAGTCTTGTTTTCTTGGTTTCACTTTGAATTCAGGGGCGTGTTTAATGACTTCCACTAGGCTGCAGTAGAAGCCAGGTCTATAGCTATAGCAACCAGTGCTGGCAGCCTATCAGGAGAGATTGAACAGGTCTGTAGCTATAGCAACCAGCGCTGGCAGCCTATCAGGAGAGATTGAACAGGTCTGTAGCTATAGCAACCAGTGCTGGCAGCCTATCAGGAAAGATCCCAAAAGGTTGTAGCTATAGCAACCAGTGCTGGCAGGGCCCATCAGGAGAGATTGAACAGGTCTGTAGCTATAGCAAGCAGTGCTGACAGCCTATCAGGAGAGATCAAACAGGTCTGTAAACTATAGCGACCTGGGAGCTGTGCGACCATACCAGAGGGGATATCAGGAATAGGTAGGACACTGCTAATGGACATATATTGCAAAGTGACTTGTTTTTGCAAGATCTTTACCATAAAAAGCAGCGATCCCTGTAGTGAGACAACCCCTTTAAAGGAATTGTCTAGTTTAGGAAACTCATTTTCATCTAAACTATTAGACGTTCGGAGTTAAAAAAGGGGTCGGCCTTGATTTTGAAAACAGGGTCTGCCACTCTATCACTCCCTGTGGGTGACATCCCAATGCTCACATGATGCAGCTTTCAGTGCGTTCAAAAGAGAGCGTTTATGATTTGTTTGAGTTGCATATCACGGACCAACAGGCTTGCCCAC
>JAODAL010028380.1:0-53418 GCA_025379985.1 Phyllomedusa bahiana | reverse complement strand
ATACAAAAAAAGCAGGGAGTGAGGTCATCATGGTCAGAAAGAGAAATCCTTATCTTTAACAAGATTAGATTAATTAGTGAAAAGCACTTCTATTCATTATTCAGAGCTATGTAGCTTTTGTTTACTGAAAATTAAATATCCTGTACCCTTATGTCAGTGTAACAGCTCAACTAGTTACAAAGGAGCTAAATATGTTAATCACTGCTGTAGAACCACCCACAACCTGACCAAGCTCTGCAAGTCAGAAGCTGGCTGTGACACTGTGAAACAGCATGGTGAGAAAACTCCTTTAATTTAATTTGGGATTTATGTTATTCCCATTTTCACATGTATTTTTCTGCATGGAGATATTGAACATGTTACTTCTTCATATATTTTTGCTCCAATTTGACACAAATTCTGCCCATTGAAGTCAATGGAACAAAATGAATCGGTGTGCAGTCCATATGACTTTATATTGACACTGATTGCATGTAGATTCCAGGCAGATTTTTCCAAACAGAAATATATGCTGTGTGAACATCCCCTAAACATGTAAATCGCTTTTTTTTGTGTTAAAGCTGAAGAAAATTAGTGTTGTGGGCACTGCTGATTTTCCATTGGAATAAATTAGAATAGTGAAACCCAAATAAAAGTCAATACTTTAATGAATCTTCATAAAACTGCAGACATTAGACCGTTCAACACAGTATGTCAAGCATGGCAAAATAAGAGGCTAATACTCAGATTTAGTAGTGGCCGTCTTTGCCGTTCATCTGTGTCCCATAACAACGCTCCCTCATGCTTGAGGAAGGGGAGGAGCTATCCCCGAACTGTCGCACGGCTGTGCGTGCAGCTCTGCTCTGGATACCGGCGTCTCCTGCTCACCGATCTGGGAACAATGTTATGGGACACTGATGAACGGCAAGGACGGCCGCTACTAATTCAGAGTATTAGCCTCTTATTTTGCCATGCTTGACATACTGTGTTGAACGGTCTAATGTCTGCAGTTTTATGAAGATTCATTAAAGTATTGACTTTTATTTGGGTTTAGCTATTCTAATTTATGCAGAGCTTTGAGGGAAGTGGAGATCCCATTATATGAACCCAATTGGGCTACACTCAGTGAAAAATAATAAGCCATGGCCAATTTTGTATGTTAAGATTTTCCATTGGAAACCATGTAAATTGGACCGCAGTGAGATTTGGATTCTAACGTGTATCCACTGCTGAATCTTCATCTACATCTGCTGTGTAAACATACACTTATTTTAATTTTCATAAATACCATGTCCTGTTTGAGGACAGGTGAAATGTAAGTTATGAGGTGTCCTATAAACCACTAAGATTTTCTGGTAAAGCATAGATACCTATTAGTAGGTAAGTCATGTATCTTTAGTCTGTGATTCAAGGTACAAATAAAAAACTAAAGATGCATGAGAGATATTGACACTTGATACTTAAAGGGGTTGTCTCCCTAAAAAGATCAGCTTTCAACATGTAGGGAATGCTAAATGAAGAAGTTTTCCAAATATATTGCGTTGTTCTTTTTTTGTTTGTTAAGGAGCTACAGTGATTTTATCACCTTCCTGGCTCTCTCTGGTTCTCCAAGTGACCGACCTGGGTACTTCTCCCCCCCTGCTGTTTGTTCTATCTGATAGCAGGGAGTGACGTCATCACACAGGTTGCAGCAGCACAGAACTCAGGACAGTGAGAGCTTGTTTGTTATCTGATCTTTCAGACAAAAGAAAGTAATTACTGCTGTTAAATATCATGCTGTCAGGAAAAAGGGAAGCTTTCTGAGTTAAAATTTAAATTAGTAAAGTCGGGAATACATGGAGCTCATATGCTAATTACAGACAGCTTGACCAGGAAGTGACAGAGCAAAGCAGCATTATTTCATTCGTGCATCCTATGAAACTTTGAGATGAGACATCCCCTTTAAGAGCATTTTATCATTCAAACCTAATCCTTCTCACAGCTGTATCTGAGGATGTACCCAGTATAGGTCACAATTAAAAGCCCATGATGTTGGCTCGAAACGCATAGACGATTTATATGTGTATATACAAAAAAGTGTGTTTTTTATATACTCTTTTTACACGAAGAAATTTGGAAGAAATTTTTCCTTTGGATTCATGTGTACCCAGTATATGCAAGACTCTATATCCAGCCGAGTACCTAGGTTACATTAAGTGATACATTGTAACAAAATAGGAGAGGGATCTGCATTGCTGCTGTGCCTAGCTTTTAATACATTGTAGCAGCTGTGTGATGTATTAAGGTGTTTTGAGATGTTTTCTTTAAGTAATCTTGAAAAGATGAGGAAATGATATAGATATTATATGGGTTAGTTGTACAACCAAATACAATGCATTGAAGTTAATTTGCAATGGCCAACGCCTTCTTGTGCATGGGTCACAAATACTTGTTTGCAGTTGATGGAACTCCGCTTAGATGATGATAAGCAATGGATATAATAATGCTCTTACAGCCACTATTATGTAAGTATCCTCCCTTACCTGAGTAAGAACTGATGGCGTTGATATGTGTCGCCCTAATCACCCCTACGCGGGTCCCTCGGCTGCTCTTCATACACATGCAGATACATATAGCGATTCCTGCAATCACTCCCATGATGAAGACAATTCCAAACACTATTCCAGCTATTGCTGTGCCCCTAAAATAAGAAATACAGCATCATGTTATAAGAGATTTACTAAAGACATACTATAAGAAAAAAATCTCCAGGGAAAAACAGAATTTGAAGCTCCATGTAACATGTGCCGTATATAATACTACATTCTATATATAATACTAGTGTGCTCTTGCTTAGAACAGGACACTTGGACCTCTTTGGGCACCAGAGCCAACTATCATCCATGGCAACTGTACAAGGCCCAGACTGGTAATCACCTGGGCAGATTCCCAGGGGGCAGGGTTAATCAGTGGTCAAATTCGTACAGGCTGAGTGGGAATGGCGAAACTGGACAGCAGATACAGGGAGAAAAGAAGGCAAGCGATGCACTATAATCAGAGGAAACTTATTCTGATTTCACAACCCACTGTTTGTAATATATATGACTACAGACCAGTGAATGATACCTTGAGCTTGAATTTCCCGTCCTCAAGCTCTTTTTGTAGAAAGAGAGGACCTGTCCCCATACTTTACTGTCTTTACACAGGAGAGTGGACCTATCCCCTATACTGTCCTTATATAGGACAGGGGACCTGTCCCCATACTATAATGTCCTGACATAAGAGAGTGTACTTGTCCCCATACTATTCTGCCCTTTAATATTAGAGTGAACTTGTCCTCATACTATATTGTCCCTACATAGGAAAACGGACTTGTCTCTAGACTATACTATCCTCACATAGGAAAGCAGACCTGTCCCCAAACTATACTGCCCTTACATAGGAGAGCTGACCTGTCCGCATACTATACTGTCCTCACATAGGAGAGCGGATCTGTCCCCATACTATACTGCCATTACATAGGAGAGCAGACCTGTCCCCATACTGTACTGTCCTCACATAGGAGAGCAGACCTCTCCCCATACTGTACTGTCCTCACATAGGAGAGCAGACCTTCCCATACTGTACTGTCTAGATGGAAGCAGACCTCTCCCAACTGTACTGTCCTCAGATAGGAGAGCAGGACCTCTCCCCATACGTACTGTCCTACATAGGAGAGAGACCTTCCCCATACTGTACTGTCCAATAGGAGAGCAGACCTGTCCCATACTATACTGTCCTTACATAGGAGAGCGGACCTGTCCCCATACTATACTGTCCTTACATAGGAGAGTGGACCTGTCCCCATACTATACTGTCCTTACATAGGAGAGCGGACCTGTCCCCATACTATACTGTCCTTACATAGGAGAGAGGACCTGTCCCCATACTATACAGTCCTTACATAGGAGAGCTGACCTGTCTCGATACTATGATACCCTTATAGGGGTTGTATCGCTACAAAGATCATGTCTCAGATTATTGGGACAGTAAAAATAAGCACTTTTGTATTTGGGTTGCATTACCTCAGTCACTTGGTTTAGCAGATAGGAGCTTTTCTATGCATCTGTGTTCTATTTCTGCTGCTGGTCGGGACACGCCCCCTGGACGGATCCCACCCCTATACACGCCCCCTGCACTGTGATTGGCTGGCTGAACACTCTGTGTTTACTCCCCCTTCAATAGTGAAACCAAGGTCTGCTGGCTGTATACTCATCTCCCAGATCTAGGGTGAATTATCTGGGCATTACTGGCTGTTTAAGTCACAGATCCCTCACATAACAGAGTCTTATACAGGCACCTACCTGTTAACAGGGGGAGAGAAGGGTAGGAGAGCAGTGTGCATTGCTCCATATAACACAGTAAGACAGACTGCTGTCTGGTAACAGAAGGGGAGGAGGGAGGGCAGTGTACACTCCTCACAAGTGTTTCATCAGTTCAGGTTGTTTGTATAACTGCATATAGCAGAGCAAGGAGCTTGTGGAGCCTGAAGGCTCTGAAGACACATGACAAGCATGCAGGAGTCTGCAGATCTGTTCTCTCCAGACATCCTTCTGCTTCAGCTGCCCCACACACAATGATGATGTCACAGCTTCAGTGAGGGGAGACACGCCTGCTGAGAGAAGAGACACACCTCCTAGGAGGACAGACACGCCTGCTGAGAGGAGAGACACGCCTCCTGGATTTCTAATTCAATCTCAGAGAATTAGCTGAACAGCATGAACAGTTCAAACGATAAAACTCCTTTAACCCCTTAACGACTTCTCACCGACTTTTGACGTCGGCTGGTGCGGGTCGTTCGTCTACAGCGACGTCTTTTGGTGTTGCTGCAGACTTAGGGGTTTGCGGCGCCCAGCGCCGCAGCAGCTCTTGGATCGGGGCTATACTACACAACCCCGATCCCAGAGCATCTCCTGCGAGCACCGGAGTGCTGAAGAAACCTCCGCAACCCGGTGCTTTAACCCTTTGATTGCGGCGGTGCATTACCGCAGCGCAATCAAAGGGTTCCCCTGCTCTGTCGGGTGATCGGAACACCCGGTGACCCGACAGAGCCCGGGGAACGGCTACACAGTCAGCCCTAGGGACTAGAGTGCCCCAGAGCTGTCTGTGTAATAAGCCAGTGACAGGACAGACTGTGCTGTCTCATCCTGAGACGCACATTAGCCATGTTGTAACATTACTGAACAGCTCTGATTTATTAAATGTAAAAGAATACAATGAATATGATAAATAATATAATAGTGTTAAAAAAAAAAAAAAAAAAAAATGTAATGTAGCGCGTTATTAAGTGTGAAATATGATTGGTGTAAAAAAATTTAAAAAAACAAAAACATTTTTTTTTTCTAAATAAAAAGAAAATTCTGCAATTATTTATAAGTGAACTTAAACTATTTCCCCATAAATTACAACTTGTCTCAAATAAAACGAGGCCTCATCCAACTGCGTCATTGAAAAAATAAAAAAGTTACAACTGTTGAAATGCAAAGAGGCAAAAACTAAAAAAACCGTTCTGGTCATTAACTACTATTTTGGCCTGGGAGTTAAGGGGTTAAGTAGGAGAGCAGACCTCTCTGTATTACACCACCTTTACCATACACAGAACGGCATACTGAGGTGACAGATCTGCTGATAAAGTAACGTTACTACTGTAATGTCTGTTCCATTTTCTTCATTGCAACTCTAAAATAACTCCAGTAAGTACAACACAAGAATTGGACTATTTATATGTTGATGAGAACAACTGCCTAATATCATGAGGAATAGAGAAAAAGGAACAGCTTCTGAATGTTGCCTGTGGGCTACAGACATCTTAATTCAGTGATAATTACTCACTGGTATATGCTGGCGTTTTGCTGCTACCAGCATTATTGTAATTCTTTCTGTGGTAAAACAGACGCTTCTTGTCACTTCGCTCTTAAAAGTCAATTTGAGACTTTTACATTTTTGTTGCCATAAGTCAGAAAAGATTAAGTAAACTTTTATGTAAGTGGTGCCTGCTAACCTCTTCTTAAAGGGATATTCCCATCTAATAAAGTTAAAGCCTATGGTTAGGATAGGGCATAATATTGTGACAAGTGGGTTGAACTGCTGATCTTGACAATGAAAGAACTGAGTTCCCCTCAGCTTTTTCTATGTTCTTCACCAAAGAATCAGATGTGGCCTGTTCTAGAACATCACCTTAGATCTGAGGTCCTCCTGATTATGCCACCAGCAAAAAGAGTCATTGAATGCTGGAGATTTACAACACTGTGCAACTAGTGATATAAACTGAAGCTTCTAGGCCCAAATGGAAAATCCAGAGATGCAGAAGTGGTGTGGCACTGTGTTTAAACAGATGGGTGCTCTGTGGAAGGATTACCAGTCTGTAGCTAGGTAACTAAAGAACCTAAGAGACTATGGCTCTAGTGTCCTGGACTCCCACATCTCCCTTACCAGATATGGAATTATAAAGAATGAATCCTCGGCACTCACAGTCTTTGGAGGGTGCACACCAAAAAGGATTGCACATAGAAAGAAAAATAGGTTGCACTCCAACAATTTGAAAACTTTCTTAAATATTTTATACAAAAAACTTTAATAATTCCAAAATGCCAAATGTTAAAAAAGCCGACTTCATATTGTAACGGCTGAGTTGTGGATCCTCTGGACCACCGCAAGCGATGGTAGTTAAGCCACGCCAGGGAACGGAATCTAAGTAGCCCCCGATTTTCACCAGAGCCCGCCGCAAAGCGGGATGGACTTGCTGCGGCGTGAGGCTACCAGGTCGTCCCCCTCACGCGACTTGCTTACAATGGCGGCCGAGGTGCAGCGAGGTACAGAATCGTAGTCCAGGAATCGTAGTCGTGGGCAGGCCGTAAGGTCAGGGCAGGTGGCAATGGTTCGTGGTCGTGGACAGACAGGAAGGTCAGGGCAGGCGGCAGAGGTTCGGAGTCGAGAAACGTAGCAAGGGGTCTGGTACACGGTAAGGCGAGAATATACTTTTGGAACGCTTTCTCTAGGGCTCGGGGCAACATAGATCCAGCAAAGGAAGTCCCGCTGACGTCACCAATAAATAGGGGCAGCACCTGGCAAGCAGCCAATTATCGGCGCGCTGGCCCTTTAAATGCAAAAGGACGAGCGTGCGCGCTAGAGAGCGGGCACGCGCGGCATGGCCAGCAGGTGACGCGACAGAGCAGGAACGAGGTCAGGTGAGTGACCGGAGCGAGCGCGCCCGCGGCCCGTCCCGCGGCCAGCAGCGCCACCCGTCCCGGGCAGGGATCCCGGAGAGAGGGCACGGGTGCGCCTGCGGCCCGCGGGCCGGAGCGCGGCGCCGCCCGCTACAGTACCCCCCCTTAGGTCTCCCCCTCTTTTTAGGCCGAAGGAACCTGCGAACAAGATCCTGGTCCAAGATATTAGATTCTGGTTCCCAGGACCTCTCTTCGGGACCGAAGCCCTTCCAGTCGACCAGGAAGAACCTTTTACCCCTGATGGTCTTCATGGCCAAGATGTCCTTGACCTCAAATACATCGGAGGGCTCTACCACCGGAGAAGGAGACGCACTCTTTCAAGAGAACCGGTTCAAGACCAGGGGCTTTAGGAGGGAGACGTGGAAGGCGTTAGGAATCCGAAGAGAAGGGGGTAGGCAGAGCTTGTAGCACACTGGATTAATCTGACGGAGCACTCTAAAAGGCCCCAGAAACCGTGGACCCAACATATAGCGGGGGACCTTGAGGCGTACGTAACTGGCAGAGAGCCACACCTTATCTCCTGGCTGGAATGTGGGAGACGGCCTCCTCCTCTTGTCGGCCTGGGTCTTCAGAGGCCCGGATTAAGGCAAGTCGGGTCTCCCGCCAAATGACCTTGATGTCCTGCACTTGGTTGTCCACAGCGGGAACCTCGGAAGTCGTAGCCAAGGGGAGGGGCGGGCGTGGGTGACGACCGTAGACCACCAGGAATGGAGAAACGCCCGTAGAATCAGAGTCCCGATGGTTGTAGGAGAACTCAGCCCACGGAAGCAGCTCGGCCCAGTTGTCCTGACGGCCGGACGCGAAATGGCGCAGGTATTCGCCCAATATCTGATTCACCCTCTCCACTTGACCATTAGTCTGGGGATGGTAGGCAGAAGAAAAGTCCAATTTAACTTGCAAGCGAGAACACAGGGCCCGCCAAAACTTGGAGACAAATTGGACGCCCCGATCAGACACGATATGCGAGGGTAATCCATGCAGACGAAAAATATGCTGGAAGAAATGTCCCGCCAGTTGAGGAGCCGAGGGAAGACCAGGGAGTGGCACGAAGTGGGACATTTTAGAGAATCGATCCGTGACCACCCAGATGACAGAATTCCCCGAAGAGGGCGGAAGGTCCGTGATGAAGTCCATGCCTATGTGTGTCCATGGAGACTCTGGGACGGGCAGAGGGACTAAGAGGCCCGAGGGCCTATGGCATGGAACCTTGTTCCGGGCACACGTGACACAGGAGAGAACAAAGTCTGATGTCCTGGGGCAGGGTTGGCCACCAGTAGTGCTGTGAGATGAGGACGTGGGACTTTCGTATCCCGGGGTGACCAGCCAGAAGAGAACTAAGCCCCCACTCCAGAATTCTCTGTCTGACGAACAGACGAACGTAGGTTTTGCCCGGTGGTACCCTCCGAAGATCCACAGGAGCCACGTGGATCAGCTGTTCAGGAGCAATAATGTGCTGGGACACAGGTTCTTCTCCAGTAACGTCAGAGGCTCAGGAGAGGGCATCAGCCTTGACGTTCTTCTCGGCCGGCCAGAAGTGTATCCTGAAGTCAAAGCAAGAGAAAAAGAGTGACCACCTGGCCTGGCGAGGATTCAAACGCTGGGCAGTCTGGAGGTACTGAAGAGTCTTGTGGTCCGTGAAGACGTCGAATGGGTGACGGGCCCCCTCCAGCAAATGTTGCTACTCCTCCAGAGCCAATTTGATGGCCAGCAGTTCCCGATCTCCTATGGTGTAGTTACGTTCAGCCGGCGAGAAGGTCCTGGAGAAAAAAACGCAAGTAACCGTTTTGCCTTTAGGGCCCTTCTGTGTCAGGACCGCCCCTGCTCCCACGAAAGAGGCATCCACCTCCAGGCTGAAGGGCTTATCCGGATCCGGACGAACCAGGTTAGGTGCCGAAGAAAACGCTGACATCAGTTGAGAGAATGCTTCCTCAGCAGACGGGGGCCAACATATCGGATTGGCATTCTTCCGGGTGAGGGCCACGATGGGAGCCACCAGTAAAGAGAAGTGGGTAATAAACTGCCGGTAATAGTTGGCGAATCCCAGGAAGCGTTGAATCGCCCGAAGACCGACAGGGCGTGGCCACTGCTGGATCGAAGAAAGTTTAGCTGGGTCCATCTGCAGACCACGATCGGAGACTATGTACCCAAGGAAAGGAAGACTGGCCTGGTGGAACCGACACTTCTCTAGCTTGGCATACAGTCGATTGTTCCGCAGACGTCGCAGGACCTGGCGTACTTGTACCCGATGAGTCTGTATGTCAGGAGAAAAAATTAGAATATCGTCCAGATACACTATGACGCAGGTGTACAGCAAGTCTCTGAATATGTCATTGATGAATTCCTGAAATACGGCTGGGGCGTTGCATAGCCCAAAAGGCATCACGAGATACTCGAAATGACCGTCCCTGGTGTTGAAAGCCATTTTCCACTCGTCCCCCTCACGAATTCTGACGAGGTTATAGGCACCGCGCAGGTCCAATTTAGTAAAAACCTTGGCTCCACGAAGACGATCAAAGAGCTCCGATATCAGGGGTAGAGGGTAGCGATTCTTCACCGTGATCTTGTTCAGTCCCCTGTAATCGATACACGGCCGAAGAGACCCGTCTTTCTACTGGACGAAAAAGAAGCCAGCCCCGGCGGGCGAGGCGGACTTGCGTATGAATCCTTTTGCCAAATTCTCCTGTATGTAAGCCGACATGGCCTGAGTCTCGGGCACGGACAGAGGGTAGACCCTACCCCGTGGGGGACTGGTTCCGGGAAGGAGGTCTATGGGACAGTCATATGGCCGATGGGGTGGTAGCTTCTCAGCCTGTTCCTCCGAGAACACATCTCCAAAATCCTGGTACTCCGCAGGCAGACCTGAAAGAGACTTGACGGACGACTGGGAAGGAGAGATGGACACTGGGCGTGGTGCCACCAAACAGAGACTCTGGCACTCCGATCCCCAGCGTAGAACTTCGTCTGTCCTCCAATCAAGCGTAGGGGCGTGACGTTGCAGCCAGGGTAGCCCCAACAGGATCGCCGAAGAAGCGCGAGGCAGGACTTGAAAGGAGATCTTCTCCTTGTGTAGGACCCCTACCCGGAGGGTAACGGGCCGGGTGATGAACTGGATGGAGTCGCTGAGAAGCTCCCCACTGACGGATGAGATGAGCCACGGCTTTTCCAAGCGGATGACTGGCACGCGATAGCAGGACACCAAGGAGGCATGAATAAAGTTCCCGGCAGAGCCGGAGTCCAGGAAGGCGGGAACCCGAAGAGATAGGCCAGCATCTGTGGTTACTTCCACTGGCAACATCAGTCGTGGAGAGGAAGACTGAGCACCTAGGGACGCCTCTCCTACGGCTCCTAGGTGCGAGCGTTTCCCAAACGCTGAGGACGCTGCGGACAACTTCTACGAAAATGGTCTGGACTGGCGCAGTAGAGGCAGAGGTTCTCCATCCGGCGGCGGGACAACTCAGATTCGGACAAGTGAGCATGGTCCACCTGCATGGGTTCTTCGGTGGAAACCTGTGGAGGAGGCAGTGGAGATCTCTGGAACACAGGAGCCCAGACGAGGTAGACGGCGAGTTGTGCCGAATCACGCTCCTGGCGGAGCTCCTGCTGTCTTTCTGCAAAACGCACGTCAATGCATGTGGCCAGGTGGATGAGCTCGCTCAACGAAGATGGAAGATCCCTTGCTGCCAGCGCGTCCTTTACTCTGCTTGACATGCCCTTCTTGAAAGTGGCGCATAGAGCGGCGTCATTCCACACCAGCTCGGAGGCTAGGGTGCGGACCTGGACCGCATACTCTCCTACGGAGGAGTCCCCATGACGTAGGTTCAATAGCGTTGTCTCTGCAGAAGACGCTCGCGCAGGCTCCTCGAAGATGCTGCGGAATTCTGAGAGGAAGGCCTGTAGGTCTGCGGTCACTGGGTCATTCCGGTCCCAAAGAGGGGTCGCCCAGGCCAGGGCCTTCCCGGATAACAGGCTCACCACGAATGCCACCTTCGACCTTTCGGTAGGAAACTGGTCGGCCATCAGCTCCACGTGCATGGAGCACTGCGTGATGAAACCTCTGCAAAGCTTCAAGTCCCCATCAAACTTGGACGGTAGAGGAAGGCGAAGCTTCGGGCCCATGGTTGCCAGCGGGACGGCCGGGGGTATAGGAATTGCTGGCGAAGAGGCAGGTTGCGGCTGCTGGGACGCCAGGAATTGGCGCATCATGGCGGACAGCTGACCCAATTGCTGTGCTTGTTGCGTGATCTGCTGCGACTGTTGGGCGACAATGTTTGTGAGATCCGCAAGACTTGGCAGGGGCACCCAGCCATGGATCCAACTGTAACGGCTGGGTGGTGGATCCTCTGGACCACCGCAAGCGATGGTAGTTAAGCCACGCCAGGGAACGGAATCTAAGTAGCCCCCGGTTTTCACCAGAGCCCGCCGCAAAGCGGGATGGACTTGCTGCGGCGTGAGGCTACCAGGTCGTCCCCCCTGATGTGACTTGCTTACGATGGCGGCCGTGGTGCGGCGAGGTACAGAATCGTAGTCCAGGAATCGTAGTCGTGGGCAGGCCGTAAGGTCAGGGCAGGCGGCAATGGTTCGTGGTCGTGGACAGGCAGGAAGGTCAGGGCAGGCGGCAGAGGTTCGGAGTCGAGAAACGTAGCAAGGGGTCTGGTACACGGTAAGGCGAGAATATACTTTTGGAACGCTTTCTCTAGGGCTCGGGGCAACATAGATCCAGCAAAGGAAGTCCCGCTGACGTCACCAATGAATAGGGGCAGCACCTGGCAAGCAGCCAATTATCGGCGTGCTGGCCCTTAAAATGCACAAGGACGAGCGCGGGCGCGCTAGAGAGCGGGCACGCGCAGCACGGCCAGCAGGGGACGCCGACAGAGCAGGAACGAGGTCAGGTGAGTGACCGGAGCGAGCGCGCCCGCGGCCCGTCCCGCGGCCAGCAGCGCCACCCGTCCCGGCCCGCGGGCCGCCCGCTACACATATATGGTGATCCATATCAACACGCATTTTATCAAAGATTCTAATAACAGGACGTTTCGATCTAAATTAGATCTTTCTCAACAGAATCTCCATTCTTTAAATATCACTCATTTTCATATGGTATATCCTTAACGGACCACCGCATGTGTCCATGATTGAGAAGTCGGCATTCTGCCTTACCAGATATGGACTGAAGAAGGCTAAATAACCACCAAAATGTCTTCTAGTTTGGAAACTGCTTGTTGCATTTAGACACACACTAATTTTGTAGAATTGCACTATTTTCTACTTTCTGAATATGAATAAAGGCTTGCATGTTTTCGAAAATACTGCAGCAAAGTGTCGGGGTTTCTATATTATCTAGCAAATGGAAAATCTATGATGGAACCAAGATATACATATGAGTTGGTTGAAAACCTAGATGTTATTTTGGCTTTACTGGTAGAGATACTGGTTATCACTCAGCTTTCTCAGAAACAGCTATAAGGCTATGTTCACACTCTGTAATTGCAGGGTGCAATTACGCCAGAGTTCGGGAGCTCGTGCGAGCTCCGGCGGGGCGGGGGAACCGGCAGCACTCTGGCCCCATAGACATTCATTACTAGCGGCGCGTATTCGCCGCTAGTAATTGACATGTCACTTTCTCCCCTCTCGTCGTATTGTCCGAGCGGGGAGAGGAGACATATTCCATAGTTCTCTATGAGAACTGTGGATTACCGTAATGACAGGGACGTATTTCACCCCGTATTTAGTGCAGTATGGCGCGAAATACGCTGCGAAATGCGCCCCAATTTAAGCCGTGTGAACATAGCCTAAAGCTTAATGTGTCTTCATGCAGTCTATATGAGAGCATAATGGAAGCATATAGAGGTATAGTATGATCCATAGGTTTCTCGGTGGGCTGTATTGTACTTATTTAGAGCCATAGTATGTTTGTATGTATAAGGTTTTGGAGCACAAATTTTAGGGATCTTTAAGGCGACTGAACTACAATAGGAGGGGCATCCTTGGAAAGGTGAAGAGATCAAGCAGTGATTCCTTTACTCACATAAAGGCAACTGGTGTCAGTATTTATATGGCATACAAGCATAAAAAGTTTACAGGTAGTAGCTCAAAACTTAAATTAGTTCAACATTTGGTTAGTCAGTGTTTGGTTAGCAGTTGTGGCTGCAGTCATTTAGTAATGTTAGTTACATTTAGTAACTTATAGCTGCAACTTTTGACACATCAAGGCCTGTCTCAGGAAAAAAATCTCCTCTACTCCCAGTGAAGACTGTTTAAACCTTTAAAGGGGTTGTCTCACTTCAAAGATTAGCTGGGAACACTAAATGAAGACGTTTTCCAAATATATTGCTTTGTTCATTTTTTTTTTGTTGAGGAGCTACAATTTTTTTTATTACCTTCTGAAGACTTTCAGGTTTCTCTAGTTACTGACCTGTTTGTTCTCCCCTGCTGGTTGTCTTATCTGATAGCAGGGAGTGATGTCATCACACAAGAAAGAACTGCTGGCAGCCTAAGAGCTTGTGTGTTATCTGATCTTTCAGACAAAAGACACTAATTACTACTGTTTACTTTAATTCTCAAGATTCTCTGTACCTCAGAGAAGGAGATTGTTTATCTAATTAGCAGAAGTCTTACTACACAGAGTTCATATGCTAATTACAGACAGCTTGACCAGGAAGTGACAGGATACATGAATGAAATAATGCTGCTTTGCTCTATGAAACAGTGAGATGAGACAACCCCTTTAAGGCTTCATCAGTCTAGACTGACTGCTAGCCTGGTTCAGAGGTGACTTTTAGCAACAACAACTTCTGCTTTGTGATACATATGGTGTGACCTCACAGTCACTAGACTCTGTTTTACGTTTCAAGAGCACTATGGTTGCTCAACAACAATAGGGCACATTTATCAAGACAGTTGCACCAGATTTCTGGCACTTTTAGTGGCAGAAATATTGTGGTGCATTGTAAGACTGTCTAGTCTAATTTAAAGCTACCTTAGAGTTAGACAGTATTGGTAAATCTGCCCCACTGTTGGCAGGAAACCCACTCTGTTTTGTAACACTAGCTCCATATCAGCTTACCATTATTGGTGGTGTGAAAGCAGCACCTTTTACGTACATTATCTTACTTATCCTCTGCCTCTCCCCTCTTCCAATCCCTGCACTGGCTACCCATTGCTCAGACAATTAAGTTCAAGGTGCTAACAACGACATACAAGGCTCTACATAACCTCTCCCCTCCATACATCTCTGCCTTAATCTCCAGATACCTCCCCTCACACAATCTCCGGTCATCACAGAACCTTCTTCTTTGCTCTCCTCTTGTCACCTAATCACACAACCGTTTCCAAGGCTTCTCCTGTGCTTCCCCCATACTCTGGAACTCACTGCCCCAACACATCAGACTTTCCTCCTCCGTTACTAGTTTCAAATGCAACCTGAAAGCCCATCTCTTCATGATAGCCTACTACCTACAATAAGCTTGCTGACACTACACCATGATACACACCTGTCCATCTCTCACCTTCTCTCTTCCCCTTCTCCATTGTAGATTGTAAGCTCTCACGGACACCGTCCTCTCTACGTCCATATCAGTGTGTTACTTAATGTTATTGTATTTGTCTTATATTAGACTTGTATTATCTTATGTACCTAAACCCCCTGGCTTGTACAGCGTGCTGGAATTAATAGCACTTTAAAATTAAATGAAAATAATGTTGATAATAATAATAATAATAATAGTAAGATTCTCCCACAGGATCTCCCAGCCCTGCTTCTGTGTTTAAAATTCAGCAACATGACATCTGGAGAAGGGAAATGCCACCATGTTTAACCACCAACAAAAATATATAAGGTGAACATTACATCACAGTAAAATATACATCAAAGAAATGGCTTCTAAAGCATAAAGAGATGCTTAAAAATGTGTAAAACCCTTTAGAAAACACTGTTCTCCTATATTTCTTCATTAATTTGACCTAAAATTGTATTAGCCCTAAAAATAGATACAATTAACCAAACTGAACAAATATGTCAGAAATATTAGACTTAGTCATTTATTTTTTTTTTATAAAACTCATCAAATATCACATATCTGTGAGTGGCAAAAGTATGTATGTGAATGTTAAGGATTAGCAGATTATTGAAGATGAACTGAAAGTCCGGTGATGTGGGGAGCCACCTGTTTTCTTTAAAGAACAAGGAACTATCAAAATCTGATCTTCCCACACATGTTTGTGGAAGTGTATCATGGAATGAACAAAAGTTTTCAGAAGAAGAGTTGTTGATGCTCATCAGGCTGGATTAGGTTACAAAACCATCTATAAAGAGTTTGGAATTATGTACAAATGGAAGCAATTCAAGACCAAGTAGTTTACCCAACGAAACAAATAAAGGTAGATCCAGCGGACTTGAAGCAAGTGAAAATAATTTATTGCAAGTGTATAGTGCAGATGGTACAAAACATGATTAAAATCAATGCGTTTCAAGCACAAAATTTGCCCTTGTTGATGGTAACAAGGGCAAATTCTTGCGCCTGAAACGCGTTACAAGTCCGCTGGATCTACCTTTACCTGTTTTGTTGGATTATTATCGGTCCCAGACCGGGGACCTGGATGCCGTGCAGTGTGTGACTGTGGAATTAATGCTGGAGGTACAGGTGTCTCAATGACTGCAATCGGGTGAGCTACGTCTGCTGTTTTTATTTTCACTAAGGTAGCCTACCCAAGATAACCTCAAAGCAAGCAAAGGCCTATCTCACAGCTAACACACAATGTCATGCATGGCAGGATTGCAAGGAGAAAGCTGGTGCTCAACAAATAAGAACATAGAAGTTTGATAAAGATCACCTGGACAAGCCAGAAGGCTATTGGAACAATGTTTGTGGACAGATGAGACCAAAATAGAGCTTTCTGATCTAAATGAAAAGTGTTAAGTTTGGAGAATGAAAAACACTTGCGATATGTATGATCAAAGCTGCACCAGTTTTCTGGCATGCTTCGAGCCCAAAAACCTGTCGTAGCCCTGTGTGACAGATGTATGAAATATCCCATGTCAAACTCTGACGCATGCTGCAACACTTTTGTATGCGCCAATTCTACGAGGGCCTGACACGCCACATTCATACGACGCGCCACATTTATGAATGTGTCACAACAAAATGTTGTGGGAAATTGTCATACAAATAGTTACCAATTTCATAATGGCGAGGCTGAGACAAATTTTGGTGCATAAATGTATCTCACAACGGCACATATTTATAAAGTTCTGTGAGACACTTTGATATATACTGACGGAAGCAACACTAACTTACTGTGACGTATGACTGTCGAGGTGGTGCCACTTTTCATACCTGTCTCCCATAGTCCCAAACCAAGAAACTAACAAACCGTATTTCACTAGCAGTATGTGGTTTTTATGCTGTAATTGTTTTACCGCATCTAAGCCAGGACGGCTTGTAATTAATTCAGAATTTTACCAGCGAATTCTCAAGAAAAATATCAGGATATCTGTCCATGAACTGTCTTAAAGGGGTTTTGCCACAATCTAATGTTGACGTGGGTTCGTCCAAAATGGGTATTTAATCACTTTTCCAAACATATGTGATTACAAAAAGTGAAGCCTGCTAGAGCTACAGCATTGCTCAGTCCCCCTTAGTTTCCTGAAAGTTTACATTAGACACGACCAGGACACTGACAGGAGCTGATCTGGCCACACTTGCATGTTTGCACTTCTTATCTGATGACAGGGAACATGAAGGAGCATGCAAGGGGCTGGGGAGAAAGTGCAGTGTATGAGGTTGTCTGCTGTACTGAGAATCCACTGGTTGTAATGTAATTATTTGAGTAAACATTGCAGACGCTCCCTTCTTCCTCACTCTCTGCTCACCCCCTCCCTCTCACCCCTGCAGCCTTTCATGACTCAGCATGTTTTGTTTGTATTCTCTCCTGAGCAGATAAGAGGTAAGGAACTCACTTCATGGCAAAACCCCTTTAAGAAAACATAGGCCATGCTGAAAAGGCAGGACCCTTAACGCATAAGTCGTTATACCAAAAAATGGTTAAAGAAAAATAACGTTACAGTTTTGGAATGGCCAAGTCCTGATCTTAATCTAATATAAAATTTTGTGGAAGACTGAAGCGAGCAGTTCATGGGAACAAACCACCAACATAGCCGCATTGAAGCTGTTTTGTACAGGACAATAAGCTAAAATTGCTGCAAGCTGATGAGTAGCATTAATTAACAATTATGTTTAGATGCAGTTATTGCATCACATAGGGGTCATACTAGATACTGAAAGCAAAGTTTCACTACTTTTACCTCTTACGACTCACACACTTTGGCACTTGTGATATTAGATTATTTTTCTCAAAAAATAAATGACCAAGTGGGGTATTTTCACTTATTGATTTCATTTGGTCCTCTGTCTTTAGGACTGTAAAAATCTGATGTATTTTAGGTTAAATTTATGTGGAAGCATCCAAAATTCTGAGGGGTTCACAAAATTTCAAGCATTACTAAATATAATGTGCATTTAACATAAATAGGGCTAAACTCTGGCCTCCTTTTACCCCTGTAACGAAAAACAGCACAATCCATACACAAAATCCCATTATCTTAAATGCATAGCAAACTCAGTTACATCATATAAATCATTAATGATCTGCAGCAATGACTAAAGCTGAATACTATAGCTTGTGGGTAAACACTGTATAAATGTACATTAGTTCTCATGACTGTATCTGCATCAGCATCAATGTTAATCTTGTATATGATTTGGGAAAAAGCAGAATAAGGCAGAATTGTCGGCAGCAAGGTACATAGACACATGGTAGTCATTAATTAGAGCAAAACTCCCTGCTGTGAATCCTTGTGTTCTCAGGCAAATGACAGGGTACAGGACTTCCTTTCTGTGAAGCCGCGAATTAAGGAGATGGTGGACCACCAACGTATCAAGCAAACCACAGAATTAGTTATTTCTTTTTTTTTTGGAGGCAGAAGGTGATCTGAGGTTCCTCCCTATGAATTTTAAAATATCAGGTATCATATTAACTCAGGTTGGGCTGCCATCTTGGTTACTGTAGCTCACTTTTGGGATCGCCATCCTTTGGTAGAACGGTTGTAGCACACACGTCACTTGAACCACACAATATATCTTGAAAACTGGCCTCAGCCAGCTTTATTCTTCAAAACTTTACACAGTTTACAGTTCAGTGAGCAATAAATACATTGCAGGAACAAAACAAAATCTAGACTGTCTAGGCAATAACTGAACACTTGTAGAGACCCTCTCTGTCTCTGTCTACTACTCAGCACCACCACAACACACTTTTACCAGGAACCACTGGTAAAACACTCTCACTAGCCATCACTGGTATGCAGGCTTCCCTCAAGCAACCTTCTCTTCAGCTCAGCTCTGCTGTTGCTCCAACGCTGGCACGAACCACGCCCCACTATCTTACTGTAGCACCAGGCTTTTGCAGACGGGTAAAACCTGGATGTGGAACGTGGGAACGGCCTCCCACCCAACACTATAGCCATTCCAAGGAAGCCAGCTCGTATTAACTGCATCACAATTGTATTAACGGCTACAAGTGTCAGTAACCTACTTCTACTGGCCCAAAATTGCTTGCTTCCTCCCCCGAGACCAGACCTTCAGTGGCAGGTAACTTGCAGGTGTCCTGTTTTACTAAATCTATTTCAGACAATCCCTATTTTTTTAGAAGGGTCCCTTGACATTTAGGTGGTGGAGGATACTGTATGCACAAGTATCTTCAAAACCACAGTTTTTATTCTCTTAATGAATGTGTGTGAGAAAGTATGTGACATGGTGGCAGCTAGGATCACCATATCTGTGTAATTTATAGCTGTAGCCTACCAAACATCAACATCATGGGTGCTCTATGGGGGAGAGAGCGGATTTTTATAGATATTTCAAAAGCTGGATTATTTTTTGGAAATAAGAGGAACTAATAAAAAAACTGACATAACTTGCCTTTATATTGAGTTACTAATAATAATAATAATCTTTATTTATATAGCGCCAACATATTCCGCAGCACTTTACAATTTGGAGCGTGTAGGTACAGACAAAAGAAATACATTGCACAATGAAAAGCTACTTACAGGTGAGACACAAGGTGAGAGGGCCCTGCTCGCAAGTGCTTACAATCTATTAGTTACTATTGCAGGATTACTGTGCTGTGACCTTGAAAACATTATTTAAAAAATTAGACCATGTCACTCGCCTATTAAAAAACAATAAGACGATAGAGTCACGGTAATCATGCAATTATACCATGGCTGATGGGTGGAGCTCAGTGCATTCATAAATGTATTCTGTAGCTCAAATATGCCAGTGTTTATGAGAGCAACCAGATTAAAATGCAAAAATACAATAACTATTGTGGCAGGATGGTTTCAGAAAGTCATATGCTTTTGCCACTGAACTGTGTGAAGCTGAGAAAAATTTCTATTTCTGATATGTATTTTGAGTTGGAGACCTGGAGAGGGACCCTGTTGGGAGTGGGGACAAGCTCAACTTCACTCCAGATCTTGAGATAATTAGACTCATTAGAAGACACCTGGGAGAACTCTATAAGTTATGTGGACTCTTCAGGCAATGCTAGCTCTCTTGTTTCCAGCCTGAAAAAAGAACAGGTGTTGCTAACCTATGGAAGCCCGGACCAGAGGACGCTAGTATGAATGCTATTGTTTGTGGTGCTGGACAGGAAGCTCAGATCATGGTTAGTTAGGGATGTTAAAGTATAGTTAAAGGCTAGACAAGCTAGAGTTAATTGGCAATAGAAAAAACGTGATCTTCCAGCACTTTGTATAAAGTATAAAAAGCACATGTTTATTGGGATTCCAATTAAAAAAAACATTAAAACAAGGAAAAACAGGGAGGGAAATGACCCGGGTTTATGCATTTCAAGCTATACAATAAGCTCTTAATCGTAACCAACCCAATAACACAGGATATCCTCTTATATAGTTCTGCTTAATTAGGACTACACCTGAGTATTAACCCCTTATGAATTTCATACCCAGTAACAGAAGATCCAACATCTGCAATCCTTAGTGTCCTAGTAAGACAGAGACAGGGATCTCATTTACTCTGCTTTGATTGGTCAGGTAAAATCCTACAATACATAAAACATTTATAAAAACAAAGGCTTAAATGGTTGAAGAGTGTTCATTAAATGGCATACATTCGTTTCTATAGTATATGTTCTAAGCAACAGATTGCTGATTTTAGTCTCAACTTGTTTTTTGCTTGTTATAATGTACAGCAATTTTTTTGTAAACAAAAAGGAATCAGTCACTTAAAGGGGATTTATCGCTTCTTCAGTTCGTCTGTTTCATTGAAATTTGTTTTCAGCTCCTCAAAACAGGGGGGTTTCTTTTCCCTCTCAGTTGGGTGTTTTTTAATGAAGGGGGATGACTCATCCCCCCTTTACTGTTATGCTCGCTCCCCGGCAGTGTGTTTGTTTGAGATCAGGGGGGGGGGATAGACATCCCTGCTCTTCCCCCCCCTCTGTTGAGTCCAATGTCACTGTGTCCTTCCCCCAAACCTTGGGGTTTTTTGTTAAACTTTTGAAAACATCCAAGCGCACAGTCTGCTCCTTTTATGTTTTCTTATTTTTTCTCCTTTAATGGAGGTGGTTACAGTGAACCCGGGGTTTTATTAGAGGTAAGGGTGTTAGGGAAGCCGATTGGAGAACATTTGGTCGGTGGCAGTTTAAAAATCTTTTGGGTCAAAAAAGTGAAAAGGGTCTCTTTTTTCATGTAAAAGAGGCAGGAATGCACGTCCCTGAAGAATGACAGAATGTAAATTAGTGAGCCAGCAGCCCAAAGAAATGAAAGGAGGTGGATCCCACCCACCCCGGGGAACAGGTTTTTCACAAAATGAAGAAAGGCAGACTGTGAAAAAAAGGCAGCATTTAAATTTCATCCAATTGCAAAGTTGCTTTTTTTTTAACTGTCCCCTTATTTGAAGCCCTTTTAATGAAATGAAAAAAAACCCCTTTTAAATTTTGCTGTGCTGCAGAAAATGTCTCAGGTTTCCGGGCCTGTAAGTCATTGTTCCCAAAGGCCCCTTGTCCATTATGCTTAGTTCTCGGTCAAAACAATAAATAAGCACCATCTATACATTAACTATGTAATTATGCCAAGAAACCTGTGACAAACCACATACGAACTGATTCCTTTCCGAACATTAATTGTTCAAACTTAGCAAATTTATTTTCCCGACAATAAAAGTGGCTGGCCCTTTTTTTGGGGGGTATAAGGGCTTGTTCACAAGGAGTTTTCACTCCGTGTTACAAGCGCTTTGTAGATCCGTCTTGAGGACCGACATTGCGGACCCCAAGACGGATCGAACAATTAGCAGTGAATTTATCACTCCTTGCTATTAGGAAGACGCGGCGGCGTTCAGATGAGGGATCGCCGCTGCGTGTGTCAAAAGCGCCGCTCGGGTCCGTCTTGAAAAGATTTGACGTGCAATACAGAGTCAAAACTCCGTGTGAACAAGCCCTAAGGGTAACTTCTATTTCATCTTCTGATTTGTCATTGTGTATTGTCAGAAGATAATGTCAATGGAATATTTTCAGTTTAGACCCCAAAAGTTTTCAAGAAAGTAATGTTTACCAATGTTTAGTCCTTTGGGTTCTTGTCAAAGTTGAGACACAATAATAGCTCCACCCAAAACAGAACTCAAGTCCAGTATAGAGGAAAAATGGAGATGATGACTTGCTGTTGGGATTTTATCTTCACAGACAACCTATCGATAAACCTACATGGTCTAGCCCATATTAAGCTAGATTAACATCTGTGTCAGATGTTCCATTTGGCGCCTCCATCGCTAGATCCGTAACATAACAGACTCCAACGGCACTCAATGGACCCTGTTGACTACAGTACATTGGGGTCTTCCAGGTTTTCGTCATGGCTTCTGTTATTTCACCTGAAAAAAAATTGCACTGCATGTTGCGAAATGGGTTAGGGTTCAATGTATTTTAAAAGTGTGCCCTCAAATAAAGGAACTGAGACAAATATGCATAAGACAGGTCTGGCAGCAATATCCAAAAAACTGAAATCTCTAACAAAACAACACTGAAGCAATGCAGTTTTCTAGAGGCACTGTTTAGTATTTTAGAACTAATAGAAATCCCTTTTCCCAGTAATAGACATAAACCCCACTTGCATTGACTCCCAACCACTTTTTATTTCTGATATTCTACTAATCCAGTTTTTTTAACTGATTGCCATTTATAATAGAATGAGATTAAACCAAGTACCACATAAAAAAAACAGTTTAGTAAGCAGCTAGCCAATTTTATGCTAGATGTAATGATAATGATATATGCACCACAGGCCCTTGAAGAGACAGAGCCCAGTCTCAATTTGTCCTACCATTTTTACTTGTAGTTGGGGATATGGAGATCCCTGCAGGACTCTCCAGTCTAGTAAAATCCTACTGTTTGGGTTTTTAAGAATCGGAACAAGGGTACTAGAATTTTTTATGGGAAAAACAGACTCTGTCCCCTTTGGGTACAAGTTACATATCTGCAAAGAATAATAAGGGGTTAGTTTTATCTCAACGGCTCCCCTTTCGTTCGGGCATATCTCTGCTGAATAGGCAGCACTTGAAATAAATCAGTCACTAACATTAAAGAAAGTCATAAAGTTTAGTGCACACCAGTTTTATGCAAATAATTATGACTTTTTTGTTTTTGAACATGTTTTCTTTTTCATTGAAAAAGTAGATAGAACTAAGTGGAAAATAAAAGGACCTTTTGCACCCAAAAAATTTACTAATTTAGGCAAAAAATAGGCTTATAACTGGCACAGACAGCTTGTGGCAATTGGAAACCCAAAGATGCATCCAATTTATTAAAAGGGCGTTCCCACGAAGCCACTTCCTGCTAACAAGTCAGGTCGTAGCTTGCTCGGCTATATTTGGAATTCCGATCAAAATAAATGGGGAAGACAACCACCACCACTGCCTTCTTCCTTCTGTAACACGGTCGGCTCGTAGCTAGCTGTGAGCCGACCTGTTATGTTGATATTACTTTGTGGAAACAGCCCTTTAACTTCCAGTCCAATGTCCTGTCCATGCAGTGGTTACTTCACTGTAGGCTCAATGTTAAGATAACTGAAAATGATGTCAGAATTCACAACATACTTCACTTCCAGTTACCTAACTGGTAAACTAACCTCCTAAAACTTCTTTAACGACTTTAACCCCCAAGTTGAAGTTATGGTTAGAGATAGTATTAGAGAAAGCTACCTTGTTTCCTTCGAAAATAAGATCTACCCCAAAAATAAGCCTTGGTTTAATATTCGGGATCTTTGGAGTTTGCTTAAAATATAAGCTCTACTCCAAAAAATAGCCCTAGTTACAGTTCACTAAAAAAAAGTGTCTCGGCAGCTATACATGTAAAAAAGTAAATAGAATGCAGCAGGACAGATACAGTAGACCCTTCATCAATGAAAGCAGGCGCCCCTAAAGAAAGTAGATACCTCCAAAGAATCACATTGAATTACCCCACTACAATAAGGATTGGGTAGTACTGGGTTCTCACGCACAGATTAGGATAGTCCTGTTGGCATCACTCCACTCGAAAGCCTGAGAGTTGTGGCTGCTTCCAGTCACCAAGGGAAGCCAATTTGGCTGCAGTGGAACGCAGCTGGAACAAGGGACCTGACCGTGACACACCTTTGACAGAAGTGACGCAGATCTGTGTGTTAGAGTCCATTCACCATCGGCACTTGCCAATTCTAATTGTTTTGGGTCTAAGATGTCTGGTGAGTGTGATTGCTATGGAGGTGCCGGCTTTTCTTGCTGAATAGACATCCACCATTTATTGTGGTACAGTACCAGTAAGTAGAGGATCAAGAATATAAGACATGCCCTAAAAATAAGCCCAAACCCGTCTTTTGGAGTAAAAAAATAATATAAGCCCCTGTCTTATTTTCAGGAAGCGGAATCATGGGAACACCCTTTTAAGAAGTGTGTTCCTGTATCTCTCCCTTCACTTAAAGGGGTTGGGCCATACATTGATTCTTTACCTAGTCTGTTTTCTTGGTTTCATTTTGAATTCGGGGGGCGTGTTTATGGCTTCTAGTAGGTGCAGGAAGCGGTTGTAGCTATGCAACCAGTGTGGAGCTATCTGAGGATCAAAAAGATCTGCAGTATAGGACCTGGGAGCTGATGCGTCATACATGAGGGGAATTAAAAAATTTTGGTAGGACACTGTTAATGGACACTTATTGCAAAAGTGACTTGTTTTGCAAAATTTTTTTAAAATGAAAAGCAATCCCGTAGTGAGGGAAAACCCCCTTTAAAAAAAAGAGGGGAAAGATGGTTAAAGGGAAAGGTTGTTGGTCATTTTCCTAAAAACCTTAATATTTGGTAGAAAATGTAAGCAAATTTTTAGATGTCAATGGGGAGGTGCAGGACATCTGGTCATGTGATGATCATTTAGGCACATGGCTCATTACAGTTACAGCAAAGGAAACAAAGCTCTCTCTAATGAGCTCTGAACCTGTGTGTCCATCCCATGACCAGGACAGATTTTCGTCCCCCATAAGTAAACCATAAAGGCTCCTGTTGAATGACACCAAACAGAGATCTTGAAAACTGTAAGGAATTTCCACTGAAAGTAATAAAAATAATAATAATATTTTTTTTTATATAGGCCACATTTTCCGCGAACTTTACAAATTAGGGGGGTTTTACATAAAGAATTCCCAAATTAAAAAGAACTTAAAAAATGGCCCAGGGTAGGGGGGGACCCTGTGCGGGTTAAAATCTTTATGGTGTAGGGGTGGAAAAAGGGGTTTAAAGAAGTGCTCAGTTTACTATGGCCCAGCCATTGTTTAATAAATAAGAGGGGTTTACATAGAAATTGGGTGACCCGAAACCCCCTGAAAGTACTCTATTTACGAAAAGTGCCTGTGGTGCCATTTGTAGGGAGGTGGGGGTTGTGAAGAGTTAGGGATTTGGTAGGCCAGGTGAGAAGATGTTTCTGGGCCCTCTTAAAACTGTGGGGGGTTGTGAATGGCTTGATCCCCCCGCGGTAGATTTTCCCATAGGCCGGTTTGGCACGTGTAAAATTTTGGAGGGGGGCATGGGAGGTTCGGATGATTGGGATGTAGTTGATATCATCAGCAGAGCGGAGGCAGGGTAGGGGGGTTAGACAGGATGAGGGAGGAGATGTAGGGAGGAGCAACACTGGGAGAGCTTTATGGGTGGGTGGTGGTTTTATGTTGTTTCTGTACTGGAGGGGAACCAGTGCAGTGACTGACACGGGGTTTAGAGGCATCAGTTAGGGCGGGAGAAAAAAAACCCTGGCTGCTGCATTAGAACAGATTGCAGGGGGGAGAGTTTGCAGAGGGGGAGACGATAAGCAAGGATTGCATAAAGTCAAACGGGTGATAAGAGCAACAATGGGGTTTGAGCTGTTTCACAGGGGAAAAAAGAGGTTTTTGGAGATGTTCTTGGGTGCAGATGACAGGAGCGGGCAAGGGATTGGGTATAAGGGGTGAAGGAAGATTAGATCTAGTTTCCCCCAAGACGGGGCCCTGCGTAGGAGTTAGGGGTGGTCCCACCACTGAGCCCGGTACCCAGGGTTTGGGTTGGTTAGAAGATGGTGGAAAGAAAAGAAGTTGGTTTTTTGTGAGGTTTAGTTTCAGATGGAGAGAGGACATGTTGTCAGAGACGCGGACAGCAGTCATGGTGTTTTGTATCGGGCGGGTGTGTCTCGGAGGAGGTTTTAAAAATTTGGGGTGTCATCGCATAGAGATGGTTGGAAGAAAAATCTGCTGTTGGTTTGTCCAAGGGGGGAGTGAAAGTGAAAAAAGGAGAGGACCTAGAACTGATCCGGGGGGGAAACCCCGAAGCAAGAGAAGAGGAGAGGAGGTAAAAACCAGCAAATGGACACTGAAGGAGCGGAGAGAGGAGGAAGAGAACCCAAACGAGGCGGGTCCCGGATGCCCAAAGTGTGAGATGGTGAGGAGAAGGTGGGATCCACAGTGTCAAATGCTGCAGGAGATCCAGGGGAAGCAGAACGAGTATTTGCCCCGTGATTTGGCGTGAGGGATCATTAGAGACTTTAACTAGAGCAGTTTCTGTGGGTGTAGGGTGCGGAAACCTGTTTTTAGGGATCGGGAAATGAGTTTGTAGAGAGATAGGGATTTAAAGGGAGTAGACCCCAAACGTTCAGGAGTTTAGAGATGAAGGGCAGGTTAGAGATGGTCGGTAGTTAGAACACAGGTGGGTCCGAGAGGGCTTTTTAAGTAAAGGGGTTATGATGGGGTTTAAAAGGGATGGGGAAAATCCCCCGTGAGAGAGAAGGTTAAAGATTGCGGTTAAGGGGAGAGATGAAGCTGGAGAGAAAAATGGAAAAGGTGGGTGGAATGGGGTCAAGGCAGGTGGTTGGGGAACAGAGGGAGAAGCCCGGCACTTCTTTTTGTGTTGGGTAAGGGTAGAGCAGACTAAAGGGCGTGCCCGGGGGGAGGGCTGGGGGTTTCTTGAGGATTGGATGAGATGTTTTGCCGGATACTGTCTATTTTTTTTTTTTGAAATAAATGGCCCCGGTCTTCAGCACAAGGGTCAGTGACCCGGGGCCCGAGCTTTTGGGCTGAGGGGGGGTGGAAAGTGTCAAAAAAAGGGGTTTTGGGGGGTTTTTGGGTTTGTGGGATGGGGAGGTGAAATATTTTTTGTTTGGCGCAGTGAAGGGCAGTGTGGTAAATGGGCATGAATTTTTAGTGGGAAAATTGCAGGTGCTTTGACTTTTCCATGTTTCAGACACCTTGAAATCGCGAGGAAGCGATTGAGGTGTGTGCCATGGGTGTGGGGGCCTGGGCTCTGGTGGTGGGGTCTGGAGGGGCCCCATGTCCCGGGTGGTTGAGGAGTTTCTTTTTATGTTGACAGCCCCGGTAAAGGGCAGGGATGGAGGGATTGGAGGCGGGGACTTTGGTGTTATGAGTTCCTGAGTTTCATGGGCGATGTTTCTGGGTGGGCGTGGGAGGTGTGTCCAGAGAAGGTGAGAATTTGGGGTAGTGAAGGAGATAAGGTTGTGATCAGAGGGCATAAGGAGAATTAGTGAGGTTAGAAAATTATGAGTGACTGAGAAAAAGTCAAAGGGTGGGCCACCCTTTTGGGGGGAGAATCGTAAATTTTCAAAAGGCAAAAGGGTGGTTAGTAAGAAAACGAGAGGCAGAAGGAGACATAGGTTTTTCGATGGGGGGTTTTTGAAATGCCCAGTGGAGTGGGTTTTCAGTGGAGGGAAGTGAGGGAGCCAGGCGGAAAAATGATCCAGAATGGGGGGGGTGAGCCGGGGGGCTGTACACAACGGATTGAGAGAAAAGGCCCGAAAGAGTCGAGAGTGGGGAAACTCAAAGGAGGGGAAAGTGAGGGAGGGTGCAGGGGGAATGACCTGGTATAAAGTATACTAAAGTATACTAACAATTCAAAAAGCTTTGCATTAAACATAACAAATCTAAGAAACTTTTTATATGTCTTATTAGATTAAAAAAAATCCCCCTTTTTTCTTTTTGGGTTTTTTTCTCCTCCAACCTTTTCCCTAACTTTTGTTTTAAAAAATTTTTAAAAATTTGGCCAGATTTTGAGAGGGGGGGGGAAATATAGATAAAAAGGAAACAGGGATACAAAAAACCAATCGCTTTGGAAGTTGTCTATAATATCCTATGTGCTACTGCTGGATCTGAGGCTGCTAAACATATATAGGAGGGCAGGATCTCAAATCATAATAGCTAATCTTCACCTTTATTTAGGGCCATAAAAATTAAAGGGCTTTCCCATGACAGGACAATTTCCCGGCCGGTTTGGGCTGGTTTTGTCCTGTTTTTTCGCCCCCCTTCAATTTGAATGCACAGAATCCGTTGGAAACCAGAGGAAGATTGTGTTGCTCAAAATTTTTTCGGGGGGACAGGGCGGAAAAAGCCCCGGGCGGAAAAAACCCTGAGTGGGACTGCGCATGGGTTTTCCAAATAGTCACTCCCCAAACGTCAAAAAGGTCCCCGAGGGTGAGTCCTACATAAATATATTACCTCACTGGTCAAACCAGCTGCAAATGTATTTTTTATTAATGTTTTATATTGCCTTTTTTAGCGTGCACCCATGCTTGTGTTTTTCAGAATTTATTTTATATGGCAGAGCCAACGTATGTTTTGTGTTCATTTGAGATTGCCGATCTCATTGGCTGCTGCACTCAGCTGCCTTTTTTAAAAACCGTGCAGGAAAATTTTAAATTGCTATTTCCTCCCATACCCTGAAGTTGAAATTGGGTTTGACGCTGTAGGAAATATATTTAGTGTAGGGACCACTGCTTGGGATCCCTGATTTTTGGGGAGGTGAGCTTAATACAATCTTTGTTTAAAAATTACTGTAAACTAAGAGTCCGGGTTTTTTCATATTTTTTTAAACAGAAAGCTTTTCCCCAATATTTCTATTTTCCTTGAGGTTTTTTAAATAGCACCATTGTGCTCTTTTTTGGGCCGGTTTTTCAGGCGGTTAAAAAACCCGAAAACGGGGGGAAAAGGCCCAAAAAACCCGTGCAGTTGGGACTGCAAAAGGAGGGGCCCCGGGGGGGGAAAAAACTGGTGAGAAATGCCATGTATAAGTTATGTAATGTTACCCCAAACGACAGGTACATTTTAACTTGCTTTATTTCTGAAAACTGGAATAACCCTTAAAACAAGCCAAGCATTTCACATCATCTCACAAAGCGGCTTCTTCTCTTTTGCCATTCCAGTGCTGCTGTTCCTGCACAGTTTCTTTATCCTTATTTCAACCTCTCTTCACAATCCAGCCCAAGTGTTAGAATAGTTGCCTAGGAACCTGCAGGGAGGGTGAATGTACAGCCTTGCGGGACTTCAACTATTCTAGCGTGCCGGGTCTTATAAAAATAGCATATGGCTTGTGCTATTGATAAATGATGTCGTCACTGACAATGCAATTTAAAATGAATGCAAATATCAATACATCTGCTGGAAGAACATTTTTTTAGTTCCTGCGTATCTCAAGAGCTTTGATTGTGTATAGCTGTTGAAGAACATTTATCAACACAATAGAGATAAGGTAATTCCTCTGGGAATTTTTTTGCCGGGGAAATTTATACAGAACAAAATAAGGGCAAGCAAAACTAACACTGCAGAACACTGTTCCCTATTTTATAATGCTGTATGGATATGTTTATATTGCTCACAATGTTTAAAAGAATTTCCACCTTGGGGCATATAGAAGCAATATGTGTGCGATACATTCTGGAGATTGAAGGCCCAGTCACTTCAAATCAATAGACACTCACGTTATCACTGGGGGTCTTAGTAGTGGGGCTTGTTGTAATCTGTTCCTCATTGAGGATAGAAGTGAGCAACTCCTATAATTGGCTAAAGCATCTGTTATTAGGTTCAAGGAACGTAATTCTGCTCTACTAATTGGCATATGGTGGTAATGAGTATAAAGGGAATGTTGGGGCAAGTAATGATGAAGTCAAAGTGGAGCCCCCCCTGAAAGACCCCCGATGTTGTACTTGAACAAGATGCTTTATTAAACAGTGGCACAACCTTTCTAAGTGGTCCTTAACCTGAGCTGAAGTGACTTCCAACAGTCAGTCTATACTCTGAGAAGCTTTTCTCTACCACTGGGTACTAGGTACCTTGCTTCCCTGCCAGGGTTCCCCTAAGTCATTCCAGGACCTCATGTGGCCAAAGTATCTGGCCCCACCCCTTTCTGTTCCTCTTTCACCATATCAGATTTTCACTATTCTTTATTTTATAGGCTCTTGACAGGAATACTGCCAGTACTGTTCTTATGATGCCCCTGTTACCTGCAACCACTTGTGGAGTTACACCAGGGGTTTCCCAAAAGCGGCCTTCCGCGTTGGAAAATACAATTTCAGCATTTAATAAAACTATAAAGTGGGCATTTTGGGGTTGTAGTTTCCAAAAGCTGGAGGGCCGCAGTTTTTAGGGGGTGGTTAAAACCATTAAGTCCCCTGTACCATTATTTTTGTATTATTCAATACCCGGTGCAACCCCCAATTAAAAGTATGTTCACATCGCTGTTTCGGGGGGCTCGTGTAATGCAGTCTCCCCGGGGGAGGGGGATGGGGGCGGCAGCTGCCGGCCCCATTGACATTCATTACTCGCGGTGCGTATTTGCCGCAAATAATTGACATGTCACTTATCTCCCCATGCGTACAATACGATCGTATTGTACGAGCGGGGAGAGGAGGCGTAATCCATCGTTCTCTATGAGAACGATGGATTACCGTAATTTCGGCGTGCATCTCGTCCTTATTAGAGTGCAAATATGCAGCGAAATGCACACCGAAATTACGCCGTGTGAACATAGCCTTAGGAGGCTCAAAAATCCAGCCTCCTTTTGAAAAGTTTTTGGTGCATAAGGCCAGTAAAGATATTGATGCTAAGGATCTCTGCAGAAATCTTCAAGCAGTTTCTCGAAGACCTCCAACTCTATTCCACTCCAAGAAGCCATTCTCTTTGTACAACACAAAAATTGTGTACCTGATCTTCTACTGCTTAGTATCATCTAAAACTTCCTGTATCAGTCACAAGTGATGAATGTAGTTAAAAGCTAAAACTTATCAAAATTTACTTGCCCTCAGAAATGGCACAAAACAGATTTGTATTCAATAGAAAAGGACCAAGCTTCAATATTGCATTTCGGGGAACTAGTGTAAAATTTTTCAAGAAGGTGAGAAAAATTTTATTTTGATTTTGTACAAAATAACCTGGAACCAGTCACTTAGCAGTAGAATTTTTTCTCTAACACTATCCCTAACCACAACTATGACCCTAACTTAGATTAAAATTAGTTTTAGGGGGTCAGTTTACCAGTTCAGTAACCGAAGATGAAGTTTGTTGTGAAGTCTCACGTCACTTCCAGTTACCATAACATTAGGCCTATGGTAAAGTAACCACAAGTGATAATAGATAGGACATTGGACTGGAAGTTAAAGGGATGTAGCCACCAAGAATCAGTGTAGGCTTGTTCCCGGCTTAATGCGGGACGTAATTTTCGCCCGATTACGCGTGTGGACCAGGGGGGGGGGGCGGGAGGGGGCGGAGTAAGAGGGGGCGGCACTTCGGGGGCCCCTAGACAATCATGCTAGCGGCGCGTATACGCGCTGAAAGTGGACATGTAATTATCTCCCGCCCGGCGGGTTCGCCGGGCGGGGGAAGAGAGTAACCATAGTTTCAGAGAACTGGAATACGGGAATGATGGGCCGTTTTCAGCCGTAATGGGCACTGGCGGTAATTAAAGGGAAATACGGCCCATTATAAGCCGTGTGAACATGCCTTAACAGGTCGGCTCACAGCTAGCTAATGTGTTACTGAATGAGGAGGGTGGGGCTTGCATTCAGTTCGATAGGAGTTACAAATATAGCTGAGCACACTCACTCAAGTAAATGGGGAGGATGACTACAAGTGCTACCCTCCTCATTCTGTAACATGGTTGGCTCATAGCTAAATGTGAGCAGACCTATTAGGCCAATGTTCCTTCATGGAGACACCTTTAAGCCAGAATTTAGTTTAAAGGGTTTGTCTCACCATGCTGTTTCACAGAGCCAAATGCAGCTTCCATTCATGCATCCTGTCTCTTCCTGGTCAGGCGGTGGGTGATTAGCATATCAGCTTCCTATCCAAAGGGTTGCTAATTACTTTGACATGAGAGCTGGAGATGTTTATCTAAAGTGCAGAGAAGCTTCAGCGCTCCAAGTAAACAAAACTAATTAGTCTCCTTTGTTTTTAGATCAGATAACAGTCAAGTTCTCAAGCTGCCTGCTGTTCTGTGTGCTAACCTGGGTGATGATGTCATCCCTGCTATCAGATAAGACAAACAGCAGTGGACAGCAGGGCAGATCAGGTCATTAACCTAGAGAAACCTGAGTGCACTCAGAGCTGATAAAATCACTTTTATCTCCTCAACAAAGAAAAATAAACAAAGCAATGTATTTGTAAAACATCTTCATTTACTGTTCCCTACATATTGAAAGCTAATCTTTGTAGTGAGACAACCCCTTTAAGGGCTCTGGTTGAAGTTTTGGTAATTTTCACCAAAAATCAATTTGGGATTAAACCAAACTGCTCAGATTTGGGTTGAATTTCACTTTGACCCAAATACAACGCGCATTACTATTTATCATTATTGTTTCCTCATTGTTGACAGTTTGATCATTGGGCTGCATCAAAAATGCAAGTAATTAAAAACGCATGTGCTTTTTTTTATTACTGCAGGTGGTTTTGTAACTGATTTGGAACACAAGTGAAATTGGAGCCAATTAAAGAAACATACGCGTTTTTTAATTGCTTACGTTCTGATTGCATTTCTGTTGCATTTTTCAACTGCAACATGAGAACCCAGCCTTATCAATATCCTCGTAGTTATCATTACCAGGTTATTCATGTTAAAAATCAACATTATCTCCATCATGTTATCAAATATCATCAAATATCTAATTATTATTATGACTTTCATAGTAAGGGCCACAAGTATGACCCTGTTTAGGTCTAAAACTCACTATTTTGCCCATATGTTACTATGAGTTTTAGACCTAAACAGTTTCATACATGTGGCCTTAAATGTCTGTACCAATGCCATCATCATTATCATTATCTGTGTACTCCTCCTTCTCATCATCATCAATGTCGTGATCGTTATGATGCCATTGTTATCAAATGTCATGATCAGGGTCATCATCATTATCAAACATCATTATCACACTGCTCCTCTTCATCATAATGTTATTATCGATGTCATTGTCACTACACTTCTCCTCATCTAATGTCATTTTCAAATACCTACGTCAGCATCATCGACCTGCTGTTTTGACAAAGGTTCATATTTTGCGTGCAGCACATAAAGGGTTAATATACGATATTTTGCGGTTTACAGTCCAATCTCATTACATCTGCAAGAAAATCACGGCATCTCCTGCCCACAGAGAGCAGACTGCAATTACAGAACGGCCCCAAGGGCAATTTCCTTTTGGATTTCATATCACAGAGTAGACACACAAAGGTGTATGTGTATTCTCAGAGGGGTGGTGGCAGGTAACGGGGGTGGGGGGGGGGGGGGTGGGCAAAAGAAATTCAGCTGTGTTTGGTACAAAGACATTTTCATTTGAGTGCAGGTCTTACAACCAGATAAAGAGAGATGTAAGATACTTACATGTAAAGTGAAGCAATATAATGAGGTAGTGATGTTAGGTGTATTTACATGTTAAAAGTCACTTGTAGAAGAGCCGAATTTGTTATTTGGTTTTACTTTTTATACTATATTTATATATTCATGGATTTGTGGCCATTTTGTTTAAGTAAATACTGTCAACAGCCTCATTATTAAGGCTATGTTCACACAGCTTATTTTGGGACGCATCTCGCCATGTATTTCGCAGCGTACTGCGCTCTAAAACGAGCGAAATGCGCCCCAATCATTACGGTAATCCACAGCTCTCATAGAGAACTATGGATTACGCCTCCTCTCCCTGGGCGTACAATACGATCCTATCGTACGCACGGGGAGATAAGTGACATGTCACTTATTCGCAGCACTTTCAAGCCGCGAGTAATGCATGTCTATGGGGCTGGCGGGCTGTCGGCCCTTCCGCGTTGTGGAAGTATGCGCCGCAATTAAGACATGTGAATTTACCCTTAAGGGAATGTTCACATGGCTTATTTTGAAGTATAATTGCGCGCATATTTTGCAGCATATTGTGCTTTATACTCGCCGAAATGCGCACCGCAATTATGGTAATTCATAGCTCTCATATAGAGCTATGGATTACGTGTCGTCCCCCCCGTGCGTACAATAAGATTGTATTGTACACGTGGGGGGAGAATTGACATGTCAATTGTTAGCGGCGCTTACGCCCCGCGAAAAATGGGGCAGGCCGCCCCTCTTGCTTTGGAATTACGTGCTGATCAGCACATGGTTCCAAAACACATGGCGTATTGCGGCGAGTACTATACGCACTGCAATAAGCCGTGTGATTATACCCTGTGTTACCAGTCAAAATATTTGTGGTATCTATTCACTATATATTGTACACTCAGTCGTTTAGTTTCGCACATTGGTCATGGTCATGCTGTTTCACAGAGCCTGCTCTTCACAGGCTCGCATTTGCTGTTCAGGCTGTGGAAGGTTCTACAGCAGTGATTGGCATATCAGCTCTACTATTCCTAGACATTGGTGGTAGTGGGGTTTTAATAGCAGGGCACAAGTTTACAGACCTGTGAAGCATTACAGTTTGTGAGTGTTACGGTTGCTCCAGTGACCCACATTCCGGGTCCCAGATGCACCCGTACCTCCGATTGGGTATAACCGGGAGCTGACTCTATTTAACTCTGCCTCTTCTGGATTAGTAGTGCCCTTGTGCCTAGAGAGAAAAAGTTCAATGAGTTGTTTCCTGTTGACCTTCCTGCCTGTCCCCGACTACGAGCCTGCTTTACAATTTTGTACCGCACTACACCTCGGCCGCCACCGCAGGCAAGTCGTTCCAGGGGTAGCGACTTTGGGGTCGCCTGCCGCAACGAGACCGTCCAGTCTTGTGGCTGGCTCTGGTGAAAACAAACCATCGCCTACAGAGGTCCAGAGGATCCACTTCCAGAGGTCATTACAGTAGGTAACATAAACAAGCTTCAGTGCTGCTGATAGGAAACAGCAGAGAGGGACATCACCATCCAGGGCTACTAGAACAGAGAGAGGTGTCCAGTAACCTAGGAGAGCTTCTGTAAACAAGCAGGGGATAAGAACTGCTAACTGAAATGAAGCAAAATCAGAACAGCAATGTATTTGGTAATAGTATTTATTTACTTTTGCCTACATGTTAAAAGCTCATCAATGCGATGGGAATACCCCTTTAAAAGTGCACTAATCATTGGGCTAATATAACAGAAGAAGAGCTGGATGTTTATCTTGGATGACCTGTCACATCTCCTGATATGATTGTTTTAGTAAATAGTTGCATTTCCTATAAAATAACAATCATGCAGCATCTTCTAATATAAATCTGTGTTATTACTCTGTTATTTCTTCTAGAAATTTATCACTGAATCTGTTGGCTGGATCATACCAAATAGGGGCAGGGGCGTAACTACAGGGTGTGCAGAGGTAGCAGCCGCTACCGGGCCCTGCAGCCTGAAGGGGCCCAAAAGCCCTTCTACAACATAAGACAACACCAGTATTGTAAATGTCACATGGTAGTTGGGAGCCCCTATTTCACTTTTTGCATCAGGGCCCAGGAGCTTCAAGTTACGCCTCTTACTAGGGGTGTGTTCCTACTCCATCTGACATTGTCCAATCAGTGCTGAGTCAATGTGTGCAGGGGGACACACCCCTTGAAAACTGTAATGGTAACACCCATTTGACAAATTCAGTAACAAAGTTTTAGAAAAAATAACAGAGGAACAGCACAACACAGAGTTCTAAGGCTATGTCTACACAGCAATGGTTTCTGGTACCAGTGCCCATGGACTGCAATAGAAAATCCGTACCATAGTGTACACAGCACAGATTTTCTACTGTCAGATTTGTAAACCGCGGGCCATCCGCTGGAAAATAGAACATGTTCTATCTTCTGGCGGATTCCTATACAGTCAATGTACTGCGCAGGTGCCAAATCCAAAAGTTTACTGCAGTTTTTAGGGCAAACCCTCAGTACGGTATTTTAACATAAGCTGTGTAGACATAGCCTAAGAGAAGAGGCTCCAGAATTGTTATTTCATGGGGAAGACACGGATCTACTAAAACAAACATGACAGGAGATGTCACAGATCCTCTTTAAAGGGAATGTGTCATCAAAAAAGTCATTGTTTAAGTCCCGTTTTTATGTTAAACACATCTTTTAGGAATTTTTTTAATAATTCTTGAGTCTTGTAGTTTTCACTTTGGCCACTAGGCTTTGATTGCACTGCTTTAACAGCAGTGAGAGAGATGCTTTACAGTAGCTTCATGCACATAGGAGACTTAAGACTGACTCAGTCCCATTGACTTCTATAGGAGAGTTTTCTAGTCAGGCTCTGTGACCTGGGAAGAAGTCACTGTGCAGGGAGGTGACTCCCTGATAATGACCAGACAACTGAGAATCTTTCTCTACAGAACAGGAAGTGTCAGAATTTTATTAGGCTTAGTGGCCAAAGTGAAAACTGCAGGACTTAAGAATTATTAAAAAATATTGAAAGTGATATGGAAAATTAAAAAGCAATATAACCAAAAATTCGTACAAAATGTGTTTAACATAAAAACATGAGTTAAACAATAAATAATTTTTGATGACACATTCCCTTTAAAGCTCCTGGGCCCCAATGCAAAATCTATTACAGGGTTTCCAGTCTTCACTCTCCACTTGTAATATTGATCATATGGGGCAAAGCCTAAGACCCCTACAGGCTCTGGGACCTGAATGTGACTGCAGCCTCCACACCTCCTATAGGTGCCCATTTATACTGATGATCTATATTTCCATAGCAGTTGAGTGATTCATTTTATTCCATAGAAGTATTTGAGCTGTATGTTCCATCTAGAATTTAGTGAAATTCTCTAATATACTGTATGTTTGTTATTAAAATTATGATAATGAAAGGAGCAATCTAGTAATAAGGCACGGTGGCAAATCTAAATGGTGACCATACACAGGGGCCACCATACAGGGGGTACAACCAGTACTCCTGTATGGGGCCCGGCGGAACAAGGGGGCCTGCTGCAAGCGGGCCCCCTTATTCCTCATGACAGAGCGGTGCCCGGCGTCGCAGCTGCCGAACCAGGCTCGGACTGGCTCACAGTGCCGTCGCTCCCCGGGGCCCGGCCTCTCAAGCGCTCAGACCACCGGTAGCCGGGGACTAATATCCCCGACTCCCGGGGCTGCGCGGTTTCAGCGGAGCACAGCGCCACTAGCGCTGCGCTCCACCGACCACTCTGGCAGGCGTGAGGCATTAGGCCTTTAGCCTGCCGGGCGCTGGCCCCTACTGTTGACGTAGGCGGCGCGGTGACGTCACTTCACCGCGCCTCCTATGCAGGGCGGCAGGAGCCGGCGGGGAGATCGGAGCGGCCGGGAGCGGGAACCGGAGCCGGGTAAGTGGATGTTTTGTTGTTTTTTTTTAATTATATATAAGAAAGGGGGCCCTGGCTACCTGGCTATAACTAAAGGGGGCCCTGGCTACCTGGCTATAACTAAAGGGGGCCCTGGCTATAACTAAAGGGGGCCCTGGCTACCTGGCTATAACCAAAGGGGGCCCTGACTATCTGGCTATAAATGAAGAGGGCCCTGGCTACCTGGCTATAACTAAAGGGGGCCCTGGCTACCTGGCTATCACTAAAGGGGGCCCTGGCTACCTGGCTATCACTAAAGGGGGCACTGGCTATAACTAAAGGGGCCCTGGCTACCTGGCTATAACTAAAGGGGGGCCTGGCCAACCGGCTATCCCTAAAGGGGGGCCCTGGCTACCTAGATACCCCTAAAGGGGGCCCTGGCTACCTAGCTTTTCCCTAAAGGGGGCCCTGGCTACCTGGTTTATCCTAAAGGGGGCATGGCTACCTGGTTACCCCTAAAGGGGGCCCTGACTCTACCTAACGCTAAAGGGGGCCCTGACTCTCCCTAACGCTAAAGGGGGCCCTGACTCTACCAAACGCTAAAGGGGGCCCTGACTCTACCAAACGCTAAAGGGGGCCCTGACTGCCTAACGCTAAAGGGGGCCCTGACTCTACCTAACGCTAAAGGGGGTCCTGACTCTACCTAACGCTAAAGGGGGTCCTGACTCTACCTAACGCTAAAGGGTGCCGTGACTCTACCTAACGCTAAAGGGGGCCCTGGCTGCCTACAAACTGTTAGGGGACTCGTGGCTAGGTACCCACCAACCTAACTGGGGCCAGCCTACCAACTTATCCAGTGGGGGTCTACCTACCTAAATAGGGCCTGTCTAATTACCGGGGCCTTGCCCAATTTGCCTACCTCGCTAGAGTCTTGACTACCAAACCTTGGTAATATAATTGAGAGGGCAGCAGCCCATAGTTTTTAGCATTATCTCCAGGGGGTTAGTCCTTCCCACCCCCCAACCCTTAGGATACTAGGCCTCTAAGTTATGGCCTGTACCTGTACTCCCACCCCTGGGAAGTTTGTACAGAGGTGGAAATAGGTAAAAATATGATGTAAAATTGAGGATTCTAGATAACTGTGTGTAATTTATACAGGATAAAGTTGGGCCAGGACAAGTCATCATGGCAGTGTGGAACGGATGCAGAAGAAAAGAGAATAACGACTCATGAGAGAAGAGAACGACTCATCATATATATCATCTCCGGTGAGTCCCTGGATGTCAGGGGTTATTTTACTACTTTACTGGATCAGTGCGTTATTCACTGTAATGTGATGTGACCCGAGCTGGTGTCTGACCTCTATGTGATCTCTTTTGGCAGTGTTGTAGGTTATACCTGAGCTGGTGCCTGACCTCTATGTGATCTCTATATGGCGGTGTTGTAGGTTATACCTGAGCTGGTGCCTGACCTCTATGTGGTCTCTATATGGGGGTTGTAGGTTATCCCTGAGCTGGTGTCTGCCCTCTATGTGATCTCTATATGGCGGTGTTGTAGGTTATACCTGAGCTGGTGCCTGACCTCTATGTGATCTCTATATGGCGGTGTTGTAGGTTATACCTGAGCTGGTGTCTGACCTCTATGTGGTCTCTATATGGTGGTGTTGTAGGTTATACCTGAGCTGGTGTCTGACCACTATGTGGTCTCTATAGGGCAGTGTTGTAGGTTATACCTGAGCTGGTCCCTGACCTTATGGGGTTTCCTATATGGCAGTGTTGTAGGTTATAGCTGAGATGGTGTCTGACCTCTATGTGGTCTCTATATGGAGGTGTTGTAGGTTATACCTGAGCTGGTGTCGGACATCTATGTGGTCTCTTTATGTTGGTGTTGTAGGTTATTCCTGGTCTGGTGTCTGACCTCTATGTGCTCTCTCTCTGAAGGTGTTGTAGGTTATACCTGAGCTGGTGTCTTACCTCTATGTGGTCGCTATATGTTGGTGCTGTAGGTTATATCGGCATTAGTATAGTGGCAGAGTACATGTGTACCTGATTGTAAAAGAGAGAACACCTGACCCTGTGATAGGAGTTACACTTTCTTTCTTGCTGGTGTTTATTTTAGAAGGTGGCGAGATGCTTGACTAAGGGAAACATGAGGGGGATATTGTATGTGGGTGGAGGGGGATATTGTATTGTGGGTGGAGGGGGATATGGATGGAGCTACTTAGCCCTGTGTCTATGATATGTGAGACAGACAGATATGTGAAATCTCTGGTACGGTGTACTACACCATACAATTCTTTTTTGCACACTGTATTATGTGGTAAAATGGGTGCATTTATGTTGTAGAGGCCGTTTTTTTTGTTGTTGCTAGGGGCGGGGCGATCGGGTTGATGGGGCGGGGTTTAACGGGGGGGGGGGGGGGGGGGCTTCAGCTGTATGGGGCCCTGAAATTTCTGTTGGCGGCCCTGACCATACATCTTCAATATCGGTTAGCTGAACTCTCAACTTCTACTCCTTCTATCCTCCCCATACATATGCATGCTGAGTGTGCATGTTTTCTCATTGGGGAGAAGGAAATAAATTGCTGCCAGACACTTCTAGTACTAGTTTATCTCTCTTGGGAACAAACGGTTTGGATATTTAAAGGGGTGTTCCAACCATAGACTTTGATGGAATATCTGTAGGAATTGCTATCAAAGTGGCATCTGGCTTGGTACCTGCACCTATCTCGGAAACGGACCCCAGAAAGTTTCAGCTCAGAATGGAAACCCGGCCACACTTGTGCACGACTCTCCATTCTGTTCTATGGAGTTCTGAATACAGATGAGCAGTGTGTTCAGTTGTACTCACATACAACAGAACTCAAACAGAACAGAATGGAGAGTTGTGCGGAGGTGTGACAGGATCTCCATTCTGAGCTGAGAGTTTTCAAGGCCTGTTCCTGAGATAAGTGCAGATCTTAGAGGTGGGACCTGCACCTATCAGATTTAATAGCATATCCTAGGAGTGTCAAACTGCGGCCCTCCAGCTGTTGGGAAACTACAACTCCCATCATGCATTTGTATAATCTATAACAGTGGGCATGATGGGAGTTGTAGTTTCCCAACAGCTGGAGGGCCGCAGTTTGACACCCCTGGGTTATGCTATTAAATCTGATAGGAACACCCCTTAAAATACCTGATCCATCTTTTTCCTGATATCACTTGTTGGAGGGTGGGGGGTGTCAGTCATTAAACTCCTATAGATATAAAATAGTCAGTTGCACCTACCTGAATGATTACACAATCAGCGCTACTGCCTTGAAGACGATGGAACAGGCAACACTAATATTACATATTACAGTAACGCTCTGCCGCATTGCGCCATCTACATTATATTAAACTATTTAGAAGTTATAAACTTTCTAGTGGATTTACAAATTCATATACATATCCCCTGTAAAATCATAATTACCTTCTTTTTTTGCAAATTTGATTCTCTCTGCAAGTAAAAATGTAAAAGCTACAAATAAAGGTCTGATCATAAACTTTATATAATTAACTTAGAGCAGTCTGCCTTCCAAGTCCTTGCCAAATTAATCTATCATGTACAATTCAATATACACTTCACTGGTTTGCACATTTAGACCAAAATGCCTTAACTTTTAAAGCAGAATTCAGGCTTAGCATTTCCTAATGGGATGTTGCGGTCTGCTGCGCCTGAGAAAAGGAAAGTCATTTTAAAGTCAGGTTAGAGGATCATGATTATATATTAAATTTAAGAAGATTCTTTTGAACAGGTACTTGTCAATGATTTTACAAAGCAGGACTTAGTGCAGGATGACAGAGATGTCTCAGCAGACATGGACAGATCAGGCATTCAGAGAAACGACTACAATACCTGAAAAGCAGTAACTGAGGTCAGTCACACATAAACACACATAAGTATATCAATAAAATCCATACACACATATACATATATATATCCATAAAATCCATACACACATATACATATATATATCCACAAAATCCATATACACATATACATATATCCACAAAATCCATATACACATGTACATATATCCATAAAATCCATACACAGATATACATATATCCATAAAATACACACACATATATCCATAAAATCCATACACACATATACATATATCCATAAAATCAATAAACACACAGATACACACATCCACAAAATCCATATACACATATACATATATCCACAAAATCCATATACACATGTACATATATCCATAAAATCCATACACACATATACATATATCCATAAAATACACACACATATATCCATAAAATCCATACACACATATACCATACCTGCCAACTCTCCCGCTTTTGACGGGGGAGTCCCGCTAATTGGGGTCCCCCCCCCCCGTCCTCCCGACAGAGTTGGCATTCCTCCCGCCGCCAACCGGCGGCGGGGGTTCTTTAAATTACCGCGGCGCAAGAGTAGCGCTGGTGCGCTACTCTTGCGCCGCTGGGCCGCACTACAGGCTGGTGAAGCGGCCGCCAGCGTCCGCTTCACCCGCCCGGAGTCTCGCTGTGCGGGAGGAGGCAGGAGGGATCGTTCCCTCCTCCTTCCTCCCCCTGAATGTACCCGGCCGGTGTTCGCTGTACATACAGGTCAGCGGCGCAGGGGAGTGACGCGCCTCTGCACTCACTTCCCCTGCGTCGCTGAGGAGATCGGAGATGTCCGGAGCTGCAGGAGCCTGGTGAGGTAAGTGGATTTTATGTATTTTATTTTGATTAGCTACATGAGGGGCTCTACTGGCTACTAAAGGGGCAACTACCTACCTGGGCTTTAAAGGGGGCAACTACCTACTGCTACTAAAAGGGCAACTACCTACCTGGCTACTAAAGGGGGCAACTACTGGCTTCTAAAGGGGCAACTACCTACCTGGCTACTAAAGGGTGGCAACTACTGGCTTCTAAAGGGGGCCACTACCTGACTACTAAAAGGGGCAACTACCTGGCTAATGAAGGGGGCAACTACCTGACTACAAAGGGGGCAACTACCTGGCTTCTAAAGGGGGCAACTACCTACCTGGCTACTAAAAGGGGCAACTACCTACCTGGCTACTAAAGGGGGCAACTACCTGGCTTCTAAAGGGGGCAACTACCTACCTGTCTACTAAAGGGGGCAACTACCTGGCTTCTAAAGGGGGCCACTACCTAACTACTAAAGGGGGCAACTACCTGGCTAACAAAGGGGGCAACTACCTGACTACAAAGGGGGCAACTACCTGGCTTCTAAAGGGGGCAACTACCTGACTACAAAGGGGACAACTACCTGGTACAAAGGGGGGCATCTACTGCCTGTAAGGGGCAAATACCTGGTTATGGGGGGGCTACTACCTGGCTATAAGGGCATCTACCTGGCTTTCTTCCAAAGCCATTATGCAGTTAGACCGAGTGGGTGTGGCTTTTTGAAGGGGCGTGTCCCACCAAAAAGATGGGCGTGTCCTGCTTTAATCTCCTGCTTTTCCGTTGCCAACTATGACATATACATATATCCATAAAATCAATAAACACACAGATACACACATCCATAAAATCCATATACACATATATCCATAAAATCCATTTACACAGATACATACATCCATAAAATCCATACACACATATACAGTACATATATCCATAAAATCCATATACACATATACATATATCCATAAAATTGTTATTCATGGGGCATGAAGTGCTAAATCTAAATACGCCCCCATTAGAGGGCCTATTACACTCATAATGCTCACTCGTCTCTGATCAGTCATAAAGGGAGCTGGATGCATTTAGGCAGCAACAGAAACAGGCCATATTTTCATCTCTTGCTCACTTCTCTTCATTATTTGGTCTCAATTTCAAAATTATTTGGTCAAACTAGACCGGCTGGGAGCGACTAAAAAAGTTCCTGCTCGATTCAACGATGACCACACGGCGTAACTATGGCGTGTACAGTACGCGACGCAATTACGCTGGGTGTTTTGGGAGTCGCGCTGATCAGCGACTACTGCTGCGGTGCAGGGGGGAGGGGGGCGGCCCCATTGACATGCATTACTTGCGGTGCGCATTCGCCGCGGATAAATGACATGTCACTTATCTCCCCATGCTAAAATATGATCGTATTGTAGAGCGGGGAGGGGGAGGCGTAACCTGTTCTTATGAGAACATGATTGCTGTAATTATGGGGCGCATTTCCCCATGTATTAAGCGCAGTGTGCTGTGAAATGCGCGGCAAAACGCGCCCCAAAATAAGCCGTGTGAACATACTCTTACAGGTATCTGGAGCCATGCTGACTAATCCAAACTGCTGGAGGGTGGTGGGGAGGATCCAAAATCGAGGTAGTCCAAGTGTTCAATTGGGTTCAAAGTGTGGGAGTTTAGAAAGCCTGTGTAGTTTCTTAAAAGTCTTGGTATACTTTTCCCATGATGCTGGATTTCATAGCCCGTACATTATTTTGTCTTGCTGGAAAGATCACATCACCCCAAAAAACAATCTTCAGATGATGTACGTGATTTTGAAGGGATGGATTATACTCAGATTGGTTGAGTGCCTTTGACATGGATTTGCCCCAAAACCACTGCTTTGAATAGTGCGATGTCTGTTTCGGAGAGAGCAGTGGGCGGCTACACTATAAAAGTGGTGGTTTCCAGACTAGCGTGCATGCCAGGCAGATAATTATCTACAGAGCATGTATGCTAGTAAAGAGCTTCTATAATGTATGTAATTGTAAGGGATGACGTTCAAAACAGAACACTTACCACATAAACATAATACTGTAAATAATGTAAAAACACAGATTTTAAAATAGATATAAATTCAATAAAGTGTATAAAGAATGTTTTAGCTATTATGGGCCACATGTATGAAAACTGTCTAGATCTAAAATTTACCTTGTTGCCCATAGCAATCAATCAGAGCTCCCCTTTCATTTTCCAGAGCACTATATGATATGAGAGGGGCGCTGTGATTGGCTGCTATGGGCAACAAAGTGAGTTTTAGACCTAGACAGTTTTCATACATGTGGCCCTGTGTGCTTAACTAAATAAAAAAAAATGAATCAGACAACGCCTTTAAACACTGCCCTGAAAAACACCAAACCCCTTTGTTCAACTGATCTCCTGGGCTCAACACAGAATGTTTCTTGTACATCCAGACACACAGAACGTCTGTGTTTCCTGTTATCAAACAGCTAAAGTGGAACCGCAAGAAGCCCCGAGAACATCGAATGAAAGTACATGATAAAAGTACCTTAGGGAAAAATATTATTTGCAAAGTATGGTTTTCCCACTGAGCAACCTCTGTTACTTGATATTTACGTATGTAATGGACAAGATGATATGTGTTCTTTGCCAGGTTCAAGTGGAGTGGAGACTGGTTTTCTGTCGTTGATGTGAGCCTACACCGAACGTCCCCTTTTCACTGTAACGTTGTGTTGGCCTGAGTTGTGGATCCGCTGGACCACCAAAAGAAATGGTATTAGCCTCGCCAGTGATCAGAGTCTAAGTCGGACCCGGTCTTCACCAGCGCCCGCCGCAAAGCGGTATGGACGTGCTGCAGCGGGAGACCTACTAGCAGGGCCGCCAACAGAAATTTCAGGGCCCCATACAGCTGAAGCACCTGGGCCCCCCCCTGTAAACCCCAACCCCAGCAACCTGATCGCCCCGTCCCCAGCAACCCGATCGCCCCGCCTCCAGAAAAAAAAACTGGCCTCTAGGATATAAATGCGCCCATTTTACTACATAATACAGTGTGCAAAAAAGAACTGTATTGTGTAGTACTATACTAAGTGAGTCACATATCTGTCTGTCTCACATAGCTGTTTAATCTAGCATATCATAGACACATGGCTAAGTAGCTCCATCCATATCCCCCTCCACCCCACAAACAATATCCCCCACCACCCACATTACAATATCCCCCTCCCCCCACATACAATATCCCCCTCACTCACATACAATATCCTCCACCCCCATACAATATCCCCCTCCACCCACATTTCAATATTTCCCCCCCACCCACATACAATACCGCCTCCACCACACATACAATATCCCTTCACCCACCCAAAAATATCCCCTCCACCCACACACAATATCCCCCTCCACCCACATACAATATCCCCCTCCACCACATACAATATCCCCTCCACCCACATACAATATCCCCTCCACCCACATACAATATCCCTCTCCACCCACATACAATATTCCCCTCCATGTTTCCCTGGGTCACGCACTTCGCCACCTTCTAAAATAATCACCAGCAAGAAAGTAGAAGTGTAATCCTATCACAGGGTCAGGTGTTCCCTCTCTACTCCTCACAATTAGGGACAGTGTACGCTGCCCAAATATACCCGCACCCTATAACCCAGAACACTGCTATATGGAGACTACATAGTGATCTATACACTACGTGGAAATCCCTAAAGAAGCATTTATGCTATCTATCATACATGAAAAAAACTTTGAGACTCTCGGTTCACATATTTTGATCAAAAGATGTTTAAGCTGCCACGACTTTCAACGTGATCTCAAAAACGGGCAGTCCTTCCTATCTTTTAACCTCTCAATCGAGCAATCGCATAATGCCCTTTTTTAGGGATTTCCACGTTGTGTATTGGCCTTTTTGCAGTGATGTGCCCCTGGCGGCGTCTGTGTGCGTACATGTATAATTACATGTGTGCCGCAGCCCCGCCAGTGGCACCAGGTTTGCATTTCGTTTTTCAGAAATGTTTTTTGTGCAGGGAAAAATCGTTATACTTGGTGTACATTTATTTTAACCCATTGGGAAGGAAGGGGTGCTTCCATTTTGGGTTTCTGTCCCGCCCACTCTCACAGGCTGTCATAAGAAGGGCAGCTTGCAGGTTGGGTGTTTTTTATTTTTTGTCTCTGAATAATGGAGGTCGGTTGACCCAGCGAGAGGCCTGATTGGCTCGATGAGAGGTAAAGATAGCATAGGACTGCCCGATTTTGAGATCACGTTGAAAGTCGTGGGCAGCTTAAACATCTTTTGATCAAAATACATAGTGATCTGACACCAGCTCGGGTCACATCACATTACAGTGAATACAGCACTGATCCAGTAAAGAAGTAAAATAACCCCTGACATCAGGGACTCACCGGAGACGTCCTATCTGATGAGTTGTTCTCTTCTCTTGAGTCGTTCTTATTCCCTTTTCGTCTGCATCCATTCCACACCGCTATGATGACTTGTCCCGGCCACAGCTCATCCCTGCAGAAATTACACACAAATATCTTAGAATCCTCAATTTTCCAGCATCTCTTTACCTATTTCCACCTCTGTACAAACCTCCCAGGGGTGAGAGAGCGGGTACAAGCCATAACTTAGAGGTCTAGTATCCTAAGGGTTTGGAGGGTGGGGAGAGAAATGTCCCCTGGAGATAATACTACAACTATGGGCTGCTCCCATCTCAATTATATTACCAGGTTGGTAGACAAGACCCTAGGTAGGTTGGCAAATGGGCAGGGCCCCAGGTAATTACACAGGCCCTATTAGGGTAGGTAGACTCAAGCTGGATAAGTTGCTAGGCCAGCCCCAGGCAGGCTGGTGGGTACCTAGCCACTGGTGGGTAGGTAAATAGCCCCCAGGTAGATAAGCAGGCCCCTTTAGGTAATATACAGGTAGTTAGGAGCTCTCTTTAGCTAGTGTGCAGGTAGATTCCCCTTTAGTTTGTAGGTAGTTAGGGCCCCCTTTAGCTAGTTTGTTGGTAGTCAGGGCCCCCTTTATGTTTAGGCAGAGTCAGGGCCCCATTTAGGGTTAGGCAGAGTCAGGGCCCCATTTAGATGCAGCCAGAGTCAGGGCCCCCTTTAGATGCAGCCAGAGTCAGGGCCCCCTTTAGATGCAGCCAGAGTCAGGGCCCCCTTTAGATCATAGTTGCCAACTTTTGAAAATGAAAAAGCAGGAGATCTTAGTGGGCGGCGCGCGTAGTGCGCCGCGGCAAAAATTTGCATGGACACGCCCATCTTGTCGGTATGCCACGCCCCTTCAAAAAAGCCACACCCACTCCACCTAACTGCATAACGGCTTTGGAAGAAAGCCAGGTAGATGCCCTTATAGCCAGGTAGTAGCCCCCCATAACCAGGTAGTGCCCTTTACAGGCCGGTAGATGCCCCCTTGTAGCCAAGTAGATGCCCCCTCTGTAGCCAGGTAGAGCCAAATTTGTAGCCAGGTAGATGCCTCCTTTGTTAGCCAGGTAGGTGCCCCCCTTTGTTAGCCAGGTAGGTGCCCCCATTGTTAGCCAGGTAGGTGCCCCCATTGTTAGCCAGGTAGGTGCCCCCATTGTTAGCCAGGTAGTGCCCCCATTGTTGCCAGGTAGTGCCCCATCTGTTAGCCAGGTAGTGCCCCCTCTGTTGACAGGTAGTGCCCCCATTGGTTGCCAGGTAGTGCCCCCATAGGTTGCCAGGTAGTGCCCCCTCTGTTGCCAGTAGATGCCCCCCTGTTGCCAGGTAGATGTCCCCTCTGTTGCCAGGTAGTGCCCCCATCTGTTAGCCAGGTAGTGCCCCCATCTGTTAGCCAGGTAGTGCCCCCATCTGTTAGCCAGGTAGATGCCCCCATATGTTAGCCAGGTATTTGTCCCCTCTGTTGCCAGGTAGTGCCCCCTCTGTTGCCAGGTAGTGCCCCCATCTGTTGCCAGGTAGTGCCCCCATCTGTTAGCCAGGTAGTGCCCCCTTAGTTGCCAGGTAGTGCCCCCATTGTTGCCAGGTAGTGCCCCCTCTGTTGCCAGGTAGTGCCCCCTTTGTTAGCCAGGTAGATGCCCCCATTGTTAGCCAGGTAGATGCCCCCATTGTTAGCCAGGTAGTGCCCCCATTGTTAGCCAGGTAGTGCCCCCCATTGTTGCCAGGTAGTGCCCCATCTGTTTGCCAGGTGATGCCCCCATTGGTGCCAGGTAGTGCCCCATTGGTTGCCAGGTAGTGCCCCCATTGGTTGCCAGGTAGTGCTTCCATTGGTTGCCAGGTAGTGCCCCCTCTGTTGCCAGGTAGATGTCCCCTCTGTTGCCAGGTAGATGTCCCCTCTGTTGCCAGGTAGTGCCCCCATCTGTTAGCCAGGTAGTGCCCCATCTGTTTGCCAGGTAGGGCCCCCTCTGTTGCCAGGTAGATGTCCCCTCTGTTGCCAGGTAGTGCCCCCTCTGTTGCCAGGTAGTGCCCCCATCTGTTGCCAGGTAGTGCCCCCCTCTGTTAGCCAGGTAGTGCCCCCTTTTTTGCCAGGTAGTGCCCCCTCTGTTGCCAGTTAGTGCCCCCTTTGTTGCCAGGTAGTGCCCCCGTTGTTGCCAGGTAGTGCCCCATTGTTGCCAGGTGATGCCCCCAGTGTTTGCCAGGCCGTGCCCCCTCGGTTGCCAGGTAGTGCCCCCTAAAGCTAATAAAAATAAAATAATAAAATCCACTTACCTTACCAAGCTCCTGCCCGATCTCTTCAGCGGCGCAGGGGGAAGTGAGAGCAGCCGCGCGTCACTCCACTGCAGCCGCGCGTCACTTCCCCCTGCGCCGCTGACCTGTATGTGCGGCGCACACACCGGCGCCGGACATACAGGGGGAGGAGAGAGGAGGGAGCGATCCCTCCTGCCTCCTCCCTGCACAGTGAGACCGCGGGCGGGTGTGCGGCCGCTGCGGCCGCTTCACCCGCCTGTAGGAGCGTCCGGCGGCGCAAGAGTAGCGCACCAGCGCTACTCTTGTGCCGCGGTAATTTAAAGGACCCCCCGCCGCCTGCAGGCGGCGGGAGGAATGCCAACTCCCCCGGTTGGGCGGGGGGGACCCCAAATAGCGGGACCCCCCCGCCAAAAACGGGAGAGTTGACATGTATGCTTTAGATGCAGCCAGAGTCAGGGCCCCCTTTAGCTGCAGGCGGAGTCAGGGCCCCCTTTAGCTGCAGGCAGAGTCAGGGGGGCCCCCTTTAGCTGCAGGCAGAGTCAGGGGGCCCCCTTTAGCTGCAGGCAGAGTCAGGGGGGCCCCCTTTAGCTGCAGGCAGAGTCAGGGGGGCCCCCTTTAGCTGCAGGCAGAGTCAGGGGGGCCCCCTTTAGCTGCAGGCAGAGTCAGGGGGGCCCCCTTTAGCTGCAGGCAGAGTCAGGGGGGCCCCCTTTAGCTGCAGGCAGAGTCAGGGGGGCCCCCTTTAGCTGCAGGCAGAGTCAGGGGGGCCCCCTCTAGATGCAGGCAGAGTCAGGGGGGCCCCCTCTCTTATATATATAAAAAAAAAAAAAAAAAAACACTTACCTGAGCCTCGCTCCTGCCGCTCCCAGGCGCTTCCCGATGGATACTGCGGCCCTGCATAGGCGGCGCGGTGAAGTGACGTCATCGCACCGCCTACGTCACTAGTAGGGGCCGGCGCACGGCAGTCTGAAGGCCTAACACCTTCAGCCTGCCAGGGAGATCAGCGGAGCGCAGCGCTAGTGGCGCCGTGCTCCGCCGACACCGCGCAGCCCTGGGAGTCGGGACATTAGCCGGTCTCTGGGTGCTCGGGACGCAGGGCCCGGGCGTCCAGGGACCGGCGGCGGCGGGCGACGGCACTGCCTCCGGGGCCCCCAGGAGCTCGGGGCCTGCACTGTGGGCCAGCTTGAGCCTGGTTCGGCAGCTGCACCGCCGGGCCCCGCTCTATCATGAGGAATAAGGGGGCCCACTTGCGGCGGGCCCCCTTATTCCACCGGGCCCCATACGGGAGTACTGGCTGTACCCCCTGTATGGTGGCCCTGCCTACCAGATCGCTACCCCTGACGAGACGTGCCTGCGGTGGAGGCCGAGGTACACGAGGTACAGAATCGTAATCCGAAAACCCGAATTGGGGAAACGGGCGGGCAGCAAAGGGTTTCAAAAGACGGGAAACGTAGGCAAAAGGTGGGAAAAACACAGCAAGAAAATAATTCACGGGAACCTTTTCTCAAAGGGTTTCGGAAGCAACAAAGACCCCCACAGATAAGTGACATGGGGACAAACCCCCAAAATGGGGTAAAGCGTCCGGCAATTTTCCAAATTCCCCCGGCGCGCGGGCCCCTTTTAAAATTTTACATGCACCGCTTGGCCCCCCCTGGGGGCCCCCGGGCCACAGGGGGAGAATCCCGGGACAGGACCCGGGGTTTTAGGTGAGTTACCGGGGCCCAGTGCGCCCCCCACCCCCGTCCCGTGGCCAGCGGCGCTACCTGACCACAGTAGGGACCCTGAGGGGGAAAGCAGGTGCGCCCGCGGGCCGGGCCGCGGTGCCGTCCATGACAAACGTTAGTGAACGTGAAAGATAAAAGTGCCCAAAGGGACACAGTACCCTTATTTTTTTTACTCATGAAAAAGAAAGGACCCTATAAACAAAGGGAGGGAGGTGGCATGACCCGCGGGAGAAGGGGACTCCACTGTTGTGTACTTCTGATGGCCATTTAATTTGTATTGGATATCTAAATTTAAAAAAAGGGAAACCAAAGCAGATAAGTTTTAATTTGAATGCCATTAACCTCTGTGGGGGACAGGATGACTTTCCAAAACAAAAAATTAAATTTTAGTGCAGTTTAATACTGAAACAAAAATATCATTTTGGGAACTGACAGGGAGAAAAACTAAAATTTTTTTTCATAAAAAACTCAAAAAACCCTTAAATAAAATCCCTACAACAAAAGGGAAGAGAAAAACAATTCTGAAAAAAATGTTTGGAAGTCCCCAAATCCCATTTTTAAAATCATTAAAATTTTTTTCCCTTTCCCCTCAAAAAAAATGAAATTTTGAATCAATCATCCATGAAAGAAAAATTTGTCAATAAAATTTAAAAACAAAAACCCCCTTTCCCTTCAGTGCTTTTTGGTGCAGAGGAAAAAAAAAACAGGGGGAAAATTTTATCTTCATGTCACTCTTTTTTTTTTTTCAGAAAAAACAATTACGGGAAAAAAAGGGGAAAATTCTTGTAAACCCAAAAAAAGGGCCCCAAAAGGCAATTAGCCCCCCCTTTTCCCAATTCAAAAGAAAAAAGTGGATAAGGGGAATAAAGCTAGAAAATCTGCTAAACTTTTGAATAAGGGGGTAAGAGGGGTTTTTCAAAGATAAAAACTTTTTCAAAAATCCTACAGTAGAAACAAGAACAAAAATTCCAAAAAATTAAATATTTTTTTTTAAAAAAGATGGGGGAAAATCCCAAAAAGCTTTAAAAAAAAATTTAGGGGGGGGTCGGGGCCCTGAAAAACCGGGGGGGAAATAACTTAAAAGAACCTCCCTCAATTTGAGAACAAGTTTGATAGTGGGAAAAAAATTGAAAATCCCTAAAAGAGAAAGTAAAAATCTTTCCAACCCCCCAAACATCAGTGATTGACCTTTTTCTAAAACCACACTAAATACCGGAAAAGCTGGGTTTAACATTGGGATGTGGGCAGGATGCTTCACATCTCCCTTAAAAAAGTTGTAGAATGGGGGGGGAAATTAAACACCCATTTCCGCAGGGATTTTTTTACAATGAACTGTCATCAGTGTGATTGGAGCCCCAAAAAGTCCACTTCTTTTCCTTCACTCCCTTTCCCGTCCTCTATATCTCTGAACAACCTGCTGATGACACACTGTGACACTCTAAGCCCTTTGTTGGGCCCCTTCCCTCTGAACATCCCGCCCTTTAAGCCCCCACATTTTGGGGAAGTACTGTCATCAATTTTAAGGTTTTTCAAAATGTGAACAGCATGATGAGGGAGAACGTTTAAATCCCGATTCAAATTTTATCCCCTAAAATTTATTTGGGGGGATTCATGGATTTTTCCCTTTAAACTCCTTTTAGAGATCAACAAGTTGGGGCAAAAAGTCCTGAAACCATTGAACAGTTGGACAAGTGCTTTCTAAAATTAAAAAGATGATCCAATTTTGGGCCACATGTATGAAAAAAATGTTTTAGGTTAAAATTTACTTTTTTGCCCCCTAGCAACCAAAACCCGAGCCCCCTCTTATTTCTCCCCGAGGGCTAAATAAATGAGAGGGGACTCGATTGGTTTTCTAAGGGCAAAAAAAGTGAGTTTTAGACCTGACAGATTTCCCTAATGTGGGGCCCCAGTTCATTTAAAAAAATGTTCAAAGAAAAGTTTTTTCATCCCGGGAAAAACCAAAACCAAAAAAAATAAATGTGTAAAATCACTCGGTGGGGAGTCCCAAAATATTTTAAACAGTCCCCCGCACTTAAAATAAACAGTGGCCAATCTTTTGGGCACTTTTTCGCAATTTTCATTTTTTAACCAATTTAAAAAATATATCCCTGAACTCTAGCTTAAATCGGGATTTTGGGTGATTGTAAGTGTGTGACTGAGTAAAGGTATGATTGGTTTGGGTTTTCATTTTTTTATATAACCCCTCTAAATTCTTTTTTTGCTCTTGCCCGGGAAAATCCAATATATAGTGTCTGACACAACCAAAAAAATGGTACAAAAACTAAAGCCAAGGATCACATTCCCCCAAAAAATTTAAACAGGGATCCCCCAAAAAAGCCCAATATAAAAAATAACCCAAACAACAGAAATGTTTTCGGGGGAAATAAAAAAAGCCCAAAAATAAAATTTTAAACCAAACTAGGGGAAATGACATAAGGAGGTGACCCCATCAAAAACTTTAATTTAAAAAGGGGTTTAAAAACAAATACCCCCAAAAAAAACAAGAAAATTTCATTGGCTGGTGGGCGAATCTGGAAAAAAAAAAAAATATGTTAAATTTTAAAAGATATTAAAAATGCATATAGGGATTAGTTTCCAAATAGCAAGAAAAAAAATGCAAATGGAAAAAAACCCTAAAAACCCCCGCATATATTAAAATGTCATAAAACCCAAAGGGGTATACACCTTTTAAAATAGGGAGGGGCTTTGGGGCCCCAAAACAAAATTTCAATGGACAGAGGCCCTTTTCCGGGGTCGGGAAAACTTGCATTAGGGCTGACGGTGGAAATTTTTTTTGTTTTTTGGGATTTAGTGTTTTTTTTTTTGTATTGTATTGCACCCGTTTTCCCTTTCTTTTTGCTAAGGTGATATGCAAACCTTTATTATGCACATTTTTTCATATACTGTACATATGCAAAATTTTTTTTTTAATTTTTCATTCCCTTTCACTTTTGGGAAATCATAACTATGTGGGATTATTGTATTCTTATAACATGTTTTTAAATTTTTTTCCCGATTTA
>JAODAL010028379.1:0-53419 GCA_025379985.1 Phyllomedusa bahiana | reverse complement strand
AATAAACCTTGGAATTCGGGAAATCACAAAATTGATAGTTTTTAAATGAATAAAAATTTAAAAAAAAATGAAATAAAAAAATATTCATTAAATATCAATTTAATTGGTACAATTATGGGGCTAGTCACTGAAATACATGCATTTACATGCTGGGGCTTCAGGAGTGGTTGTCTAAAAATGTTATGCCGTGCTGAAATTTTGGGGAAACCATCAAGAGTGGTGCTGGCAGCTTCCCTTTGCAATTTGTAACAAATACACCCACATGTGCAGGAGGGGGAAAAATGGGGAGAACCCCCGCAACCAGGGTGCAGTTTTGGCTACAAAAGCTGCTACAGTAGCCAAGCAACATGAACCCCCTGGAGTTCCCCATTGAAAAAATGACCCCTGAATCACTTTAGGAACGGCCTTTACAACTCAGGGTTTTTTATACGCACTTGGGTAGTGTCTAAATTCCATAACAAAGCCCCAAAACCTGGAGAAGGGGGGTGTCTCTAAAAAAAGTAAAAATTACAGTGAGCGACAAAAAAAAATTCAGTTCATTTGAAAAAATTTAGTGTGTTGGTTCAGGTTCTATTAAAAAAAACTAAAACCAAACCCCCTTTTTAAAGCAAGGGGAGAAGATGTTCGGGTTTAATTTTTTATATATACGGGTGGGGGAAATGGAATTACCATCCAAAACATTAAAATGGAAGTGGAAAAATTTTAGTGAAAAAAAATTTGGGCTCTAAATGCAGGAAAAAAATGAGAGGTAAAATACTTAATTCCTTTTATCTAATAAATATGGGACAGTTGCAACGGGGGCATAGTTGGATGCCGGTAGCACTCTACGGGGCCCCTGCCCCTGGGGCGTCCAAAAGCCCTTTTACAAATGGGAATTTTGGGAGAGGTGAAATACAAAATTTCTGAACCCCCAAAAATAAAAAAATTGAACTTTTTGGGCACGGTAGTTTTTAGCAAATCCACACTCTGTAAAATTAAAATACCCATTTTTGGAGTTGGCTTAGGGGGCCCTGCAAATTCACCAAATAAAGCTTTGGTTGAAAAGATGCGCCCAAAATACAAACCCCCTAACAATTGCTGTCTAGGGAAAGGGGAAAATTTATCTAAAAACTAAGAGCTTTTGGTACAGTAAAAGGGCTGAAAAGGTCATTGACTTTGCACCCAAATTGAAGCCCTACACCTGCTAGCTTTTTTGCATTTCCTCTGTGTTCTGCATGATTGGATGGCTGCCAAAATGCAGAAAGCCATAAAAAATAAACTGAAAAGGGCCTTTTAAACTAGAACATCACTCAAATGAACATAAAAATGTTTTTTGAGTTTAAAAATTTGAGAAATTCCTAGAAATTAACTTTTCTAAACGGTTAACAACACTAAACATTGTCAGGGGAGTTCTTTTTTTTTTCTCTCATGTCAAGAGCACATTGTGTACATTTTTTGAGCCTTCCACAGAGTTGTGACCAGTTCATATGCTTAGGGTTTTTTAAAATGTCCCCCCTTCTACCCCGTGCTATAGAGTTTATTGTAATTTTCCCTGCCTACCATGATTCTCAGGGTTTAAAAATAAATGTCCCATGCCCGCCCCCAACTTTTTTCATTTTTCATTTCCCCACTCCACTCTAGCACCCCAGTGTAAACGGCCCGCTTAACGCTTCTCTGTTTTTAAAAAGGGTTTTGTAAAACAAATCGGTTTTATTAGAAATCCCATAAGAGGTCTTAAAAATTACAAGGGCCAGTAAAAATATTTCAATAAAATTTTTTTTTCCTGTGGATTAGTACTCAAAACCCCACCACCCTACAGAAAGGTCAGCCAATTATCTTTTACTTTTACTGTGCAACACTGTATAAAAATAGTGCAGCAGGGTTTTTGGTCTAGTAGTGCCTTTAGTACAGTGCCCGTACAATGGCCCGACGCTCTTGTATGACCCTTGACGGTTCTTTGGGGGCCCCTGGGGGGGCCCCTTTTTTTTTTCGGTACAGTGTGTATAAGTTATGACCCAAAGAAGCTCCTGTCCTCAAAAAAGAAAGATTTTGGGGGACCAAAAAAAAATTGGCTTTAAGGGGTATGTTACGCGGTTTTTTTTTCTGGTCGGTTTTAAAATCAGGGGTTTTGAAACCGCTGGCCCACCGCAGGATTAAAAACGATTCTGTACATTCAATTTTAAAGGGCCAGGGAAAATTCGAAAATAAACTTGCGCCCCAAAAAACCGTGGTCCAGCTGTTAAAACCCCCGGCGGAATTTTGAATGGATTTTTAAAAATGTTTTGTGTAGAATATTTTTTAGAAAGGGGAAAAATTTTTTTTAAAAGGTTTTTAAATTTTTGTTTAAAAGTTTTTAATTTTTAAAATTTTGATTATGTTGGGTGATATAGAAAAGTTTAAAAGATCCCGTACAGGAGTTAAAAGGTAAAAACCCCTTTTCCCATCCCCAGTATGGTTCTATACTTAACTATGAAATTTTGGAAAAAACTCATGCACACAGCTGACCGTAGCGGATACGGAGTTTAATCCTAGTACTGGGCTTTGCAGATTTTTACATATGGTTTAAACCAGTGAATCGGAACTCCATAGTAACTTCTTTTTCAGAAATTTTGCCCCTTTGCTATGGACTGTGTCCGATTATGGTAAAAATTTTTTCCATCCGTAACACTGGACATAGCAAGAGTGGGGAGGTTTTATTGTTGAATGTTCTCTAGGAATTTTATGCAAATGTGATATTTTCTAAAAAGGAAAAGGTAGTTACAAAAATTTTAATTTGCATAACTTTTTTTTCAAGGCATATGGAAAAAAAAATTCTAAACTGATTTTCAGATTCATTATACTATGAAAAACTGACAATGAAAATGGTAACCCGAAAAAAATGCCTTTGTTTATGAAAACATTGTGACAATCCTGACAGGTAAATTTGGGGAAAAATTTTCGAAATCCCTGAGGGAGTTTGTATCTCTTCTTTTACTTTAGTTTTTTGAACCATAGTTTAAATTTTAATAACTCCAGATGCGCACTGCATTGCCGAAGACATAACTTGGGCTTTGTTCCAAAATTACAAATTGTGTTTAGTGTTTTTTTAAATAGCCCTGTTTTTGCGTGAAAACCCCATAGCGATTTCAGTTAATTTGGATAATGTTTGTCATTTAATTTTTTTTACATATGTAAGTCAAATTATGAACACCATTTATGTACTTTATTCTTCATTGTGCTATCCCAGAAAAATTGCATCTTTCTTTTTCCCAAATTTGTTTTTAATTTTGGAGGAAACTTTTTTCTTAAAGGCATACTCCAAAAAGTATGATTCCCATTGCAAATAACACTTAAAAACTGATACACCCAAATTAAAAAATTAAAAATCACATGACTCCTCTCTTCCAGGTCCTTCAGCTCCAACCACTGAAAGCAAAAGGTTTGAATGTTTTTCAAGGGTCCTCGAAAAAGCCTCCTCATGAAAGATCTGAGTGCTGATATTTCCTACAAATGTTTTGGTGCTTTCAATAGTATTTGTTTAAAGAAATCAAAAATAAGAACAAGACCATGGCTTTCTGTGAATCACATAACAGCTGCTAATCTCACAAGCTATGGCTGAACTTGCATGTTGGGGATTGTACGTAACTGAAGCAAAAGCAGACTAGCCAGATAAAAAAAGGGTTTAAAAATTAATAAACAATGCTTAAAAAGGAACCGTCAAATTTTAAATTAATCCAGTCTAAAATGTTTGAGATCAAAATAACCTCAAATTAATATATATTTTTGTGGTCAAATAATCTGTAGAACTTGTAATTTGCCCCGGGTTGGTCCCCTTAATTTGACAATATTTTTATTGCACACCATAAACCGGGGGAACCGTCAGTCAGAGAAGAAAACCCCCAAAAGATAAAATTTTTTTAAATTTAAAAGAAAGATCAAGGACAATGTGTTATACACATAAAGAGTATGAAACATATGTGTCACTCATCTTTTATACTGACTTACCAAGTAAAACCATTCAATGGACCCCTACATGTTTTACTGAATATTTTCCTACAAATACAAATTCTACTGAGGTCCCAAAATTATATAAGAAAGATCACAGCACTCAAAAAGAAAAAAAAAAGCTTTCTAGGATAAAGGTTTATTGCTTTCCTTTCAATTGTGAGTGATGAGCGATTACGTTGACTATCGTCATCGGGTCGATAGTCGATATCGGCAATTATCAATAAGATATCCGATAGTCGATAATAGAATATCGCCGATGACCATTAAAGTCTATGGGAGAGGAACAACACCTTCATTCTTACACCCAAAGAGGGATGGAAAGCTTGGAATTAACATCCCAACAGTCAAATGGATACGTGCTACATCTTAGGCAACACACTTAGGTTATAAAAGCCACAGAAAAAAACTCACAGGACCATTCACTATCCCGGGTCTTGCACCACAGCATGACCCTTAAACCTGCATGACCCACAAATTAAAAAGTGCCAGAAGGCAGTATGATTTGAACCATCAATTTACTTGAACTGACATTGACTATCCCTGTCCTGGAACGCAGCATGACCCCCAAACCTCCCATGACCCCAGATTAAAAAGTGCCGGGAAAAGGTTTTTTGAACCACCTTTTTTAGTTGAACTGGACATTGAACTATACCTGCCCTGGGCCGCAGTATGACCATAAACCTGTCTGACCCCCAATTTAAAAGTGCCGGGAAAAGGAAAGTCTTTGAACCACCATCTTACTTGAAATGGACTTTTGACTATATCTGTCCTGTACCGCAGTATGACCATTAAACCTGTCTGGCCCACAGATTAAAAAGTGCCGGGAAAAGGAGCCCTTTGAAACCACCTTTTTAGTTGAACTGGACATTGACTATGCCTGTCCTGGGCCAAAAGCATGCCCCCCTAACCTGTTTGAACCCCAAATGAAAAAGTGCGGGAAAAGGAGTCTTTGAACCACCATTTTAGTTGAACTGGACATTAAACTATATCTGTCCTGTACCGCAGTATGACCATTAAACCTGTCTGGCCCACAGATTAAAAAGTGCTGGGAAAAGGAGTCTTTCAACCACCATTTTAGTTGAACTGGACATTGACTATATCTGTCCTGTACCGCAGTTGACACTTTAAAAACCTGTCTGGCCCAACAGATTAAAAAAGTGCCGAAAAAGGAGTCGTTCAACCCACCATTTTAGTTGAACTGGACATTGACTATACCTGTCCTGGGCCACAGCACGAGCCCCAAACCTGCATGACTCCCACATTTAAAAAGTGCCGGAAAAAGGAGTCTTTCAACCACCATTTTAGTTTCACTGGACATTGACTATACCTGTCCTGTACCACAGCATGACCCCTAAACCTGTTTGACCCACAGATCACAAAGTGGCACTATGCTATTTTGTACAGTGACTGTAATTTAGTATATTTTTTGGTAACTGACATTTGTTTACAGAATTTATTTAGGGAAGTTTTATTTATAGTTTTACATTTATACCAAATTTTGCTTTTTTTTTCAATGGGGATAACATACAACATACACCCCTCCCTGCAGTTTTTAAAGGTATTTTTTTACACGTGTAGATGTGTTAATTCGTCCGCAACCCCATAAGTAATACAAATTTTCCTAATCACCCCCAAAACACTTCTTAGTTGAGAAAAACATTTGCACTCCTGGCTTCTGTGAGTTTTTCAGCCTATCATTTCAATGGTTTCTTTTTTCCCTCCAAATCCTTCTTCATTGATTAGGGACAGGCTCCCCTGAGATCAATGATGCGACCCCATAGTGACTCCAGCCCCAGAAAATTTTAAGCCTCAAATTGTGCAATTTGTGGTCCAAGCCTGGACCCCTTTTTGACACTACTTAACCTCACAGAAATCACCTTTTTCAAAATCTGATTTTTTAGAGAAATTTGAAGCAATTTGGTGACTACAAAATTGCTGTATTCAAATTTAACTGCAAAGTAGATCTATCAACAAAGCTTGACTGACCAAAAGTGAAAAAAACACCTGTCTGAAATGTATACGGGATAATGTAAGGTATTTTTTGGCACCTATCAATTCACCTGTGGTGACTATTAAATTGCTGTATTCAAAATTAACTACAAAGTAGCTTTATGAGCAAAGCATGACTGACCAAAGTTGAAAAAAAACACCCTTTTGAAATGTATACGGGAAAAATAAAAGGTATTTTTTGGCACCTATCAATTCACCTGTGGTGACTACTAAATTGCTGTTTCAAATTTAACTACAAAGTAGCTCTATGAACAAAGCTTGACGACCAAAAGTTTAAAAAAACACCTGTTCTGAAATGTATACGATATTAAAAGGTATTTTTTGGCACCCATCAACCTGTTGTGCCTACAAAGTTGCTGGGTTCAAATTTAAAATGAAAAGTAGATCTATCAACAAAGCTTGACTGACCAAAAGTGAAAAAAACACGTATCTGAAATGTATTTGGATAATAAAAGGTATTTTGGCACCTTTCAATTCACCTGTGGTGACTACAAAATTGCTGTATTCACATTTAACTGCAAAGTAGCTCTATCAACAAAGCTGTACCCGCCCAAAGTTTAAAAAACACGTTGCAGTGCAATGTCTAAAACTAAGTCTTGGTGAACTATATCCATATTCTTTAAAGAGCTTTTTCTGTGTTCGCCGCGGGACCTCCCCCCCCCCCGCTCCCCTCTGTGACTTTACAGCGGTAGATACCCTTTAAAATTCTCTATCTACCTAAAAATTCAAATCTCTGATCTATCTAAGTTGTAAGGATCACAGCTAACAGTTTGAGCTTTCTCTGTGAAGAAATAGAATAATTCGCTGAGCTGTTTGCTGACTGTTTGGACAGAGGCAGAGCGCACGTCCTACTGCTATGAGACGCTGACAGACACTGATCATGAACAGGAAGGGCTGTTCTATGTTAAAACAGGTCATGTGATTTTTCCAGCCAATCGCAACCATAACAATCCGTCATGACGTCGCACACACATCTCACCCTGCTCTAAATTCTGTAAGCTGATTTGCCCGGCCGCCCAAAAAGACAGAAGCGCCAAAATGCGCGATATTAATAGATTATGGCACAGATTTTAACCTAAATTATTGCGTGAAGTAAAAAAACCGAAACAACGTAAATACCGGGGCCGATTTCAAACTTTGTCGATAATAATCGCTCAACACTAATTGTGAGTGCTGCGACTCCTATATATAATAATATTAAAATTATTATAAAATATATTATAAAAATATATAATATATATATATATATATATATATATATATATATATATTGTAATGACTCGATTTAGTCTGGAAGCCCTACTTGGCCGTCCTGGGGGTTTTTTCGCTCACGGATCGCCGCTTGGGTTAAACGGATGACACTGACAAAGGCTTCTCCCTTATAACTTAGCCTGTTTTATTTTGGCACAGGTTTACAGCATCTTTCAAAAAACAATACAAATCAAAACCTCGGCCGTCTGGCCACTAACTAAACATAAAGGTTTCCTCTACTAGCAGGGATCTGTGCCTACTGCCCAGCACCTCCAAACAAACCAGAGTCCTCACCAGACTCTCCTCGTTCAGGCTTTTCTCAAGCCTCTGGGGCCCAGAGCCTCTTGCCAGCTCCTCTACTGCTTCACACTGCAGGTAGCAGTCATGTCCCCCAATCACCTGCAAGCACAGGCCTTTTATAGGCCTCCATAGGTCTGCACAAAACTTGTCCTGGAACATGGGAACAGCCACCCACTCATCTGCAGCTGTTCCAGGAAAGCCAGCCCTACATACAGCTGTCAGCAACCTAGTGTTGTTGAGAGATAACCCAACAAGACCAGGCAGTTGGTGACCCATTTCTAGGAAGAATCCTGATGTACGCCACATGGTGGCAGCACAATGCGGGCGGCATAAGAAAATATAAAATATATATAATAATATATTATATAAATATATAATATATATATAAAATATATTTATTTATTTTTTTCAAACTAAGATGAAAAATATTGAGGGCTATATACCAAGAAAAGAATCAGAGCTTTATTTATTTTAAATAGAAAATTACAAACATGATTAAAAGGAGAGACAAGACCAACATGTCACAGGCTTAGTTCATGTGGGAGCAGTAGTCAATAGGGACTATCAGTATTATGCCACAAATGCTCAGGTATTGTGTATAAGCAGATAGACAAAACATATCCACAAAGGTCACATTTGAGGATTATAAAAATTTCAGACCTTCACAGAGAGATGACCTTCACACTGACATTGACTTAATACGTATAGGACGACATGTATGATTTATGGTGCTTAGACGCCAATTTTTATGCGCATTAGAATAGTCTAGAATGCACATGATTTATGAACCTGCCCTACGGCGTTTCATAAATCAGGCGCATTCTAGCACTAAGACAACACTTCTGGCTCAGGTATACCACTTTGAAAGTGGTTTACCTGTTCTAGCAGTAATGCGCCTAGAATTGCCATACTGAAGCTATAAATCTATAGCTTCATGTGGTTTTAGTATGCCGTGGGCACTCTGTAATGCGCCCGATTTTGGCGTGTGAGAGATTTAAAACTATAGCAAGCGGGGCTGTGCTACATGTCAGGTTGAAAAGACGCCAGACTTCTGGCGCAGCCACGTTAATACATGTCGCCCGTATTGTATATATAGTTCAGCAGAATTTGTATTTGCAGGAAAAGATTAATTTTTTTTTTTGCTTAATATGAGGCAATTGGCATTTGTCACATAGGGTGTTTTGTCATCCATTGGATCAACATAGTAAACTTATATGTATTTGATGGACCTGTCTTTTTTTAACCTCATCAATTATGTTAAACTAATTTGGAGAAATGTTCTTTGCAAGAGAAATATACAGCCAGCCACAGTTTCCCAGGCTATGTTGCCTGATACTTAGAAGTTACAACAATGATTGCAAAGGCAGCCTCATTTGTAATATAACAGACATAAAAACTTACAAAAATGTCATGTTTTGTTTTCAGAACAAATGATTATAGATTTATATGATCACATCATCCAGCTTCAGCATCTATTGGTACAAATGTGCTCAATGCAATAATTAGGAAGAACATGGAGCCTCAGGGAATTTTAAGCATATACTGGTACTAAACCAAACACAGTACAGCTTTCAATGAATTATAGGTTCTTATTGAATTGAGAAGAATAAAAAACTTTCATTGTAAAAAGCAATTCCTTTAGTTGTTTTGTTCCTTTTTTGTTTTATAGAAAGGCAAGGTTCACATATACGTCGGAGGTTCCGTTCAGAACTTCTGACACAGAGGTGAAAACAGAAGCCACGGGATCTGTTGCACAATGGACACCTACGGAGCCCAGCAGACCCTAATAATTACAATGGGTTTGTCGGGTTTCCGCCTTGGTGTCCATCTTTGAGAAGGAAAAAATAGTGATGGAACATGTAACTGATGTTCCGAAAGTTGTCAGGAAAAAATGTCAGCTCCTTATTCTGCAAAAAGAGTTGAAGATGAGTAAAGTTTAATGTGCAGACAGTACACAAGCAAATTCTGACTGCATTAATTTTTTAGATTTTTAGGATTTTGTAGTGAACAAGTATTGTCTTCACTATTTTACAGCAATGAACATTGGCTAAGATGAGAAAATGGACAATGGCTAAGTTGACCCCATAACGGAAACCTAGCACAAAACTTGCAGTCATATTTGATGAGTTCTGGTAAAGAACATGGTTATCATTAATTGACGTTGAGGATGTGTGTTCCCTTTATTATATATACATATATATATATATATATATATATATATATATATATATATATATATATATATTTTATATATCTTGTAAGAACCTGCTCAGCACTTAGAATGCCATCTTGGACCGTCCTCGGGGTCAGACTCTCATGGTCGCAGTCCTTAGTAAAACAGTTATGGCACTTCCACAAAAGGCTTCTTTTGAAACTGGCCTCAGCCAGCTTTATTCAGAGACAGGTCACATACAGAACATAAAATCTAAACACAAACAAAATTCTAGGCTGTCTAACCACAAACTAGCCACAAGAGTCCCTTTCTGACCAGAGGTCTGTGCCTACCACACAGCAGCACCAAAACCACAGCATTCTTACTGTACAGTACAGGCCTCCCTCAAACCTCTGGGGGCCGGAGCCTCTCTTCAGCACCACTGTCACTACCAGCTCCAGACAGCCAACCACGCCCCTGGTCACCTGGAGTACCAGGCATTTTATAGTCCTCCAGGGACACAGGGAGTAGGCAGTGTTGGGTAAGAGCAGTCTGAGACTGCCATACTACCTATAAGTGGCTGCCAACTGCTTACTGTGGCTGACAACCTACATGGATGGCTCCTACCCCACCAAGGCTATCCTGCTTTATTCCACCTAGTGGCAGAATCATACAACCACCTGAGGTCTTTCTGCCACAATATATAAACTCACTTTATCTATATGTCTATATCTATCTATCTATCTATCTATCTAAAAAAAAGGAAAAACTGCTTGCACTTCCAGTACGTGAAAATGAAAAAAAATTTGCTTTATTTCATGTCCAAAGGAAAAAAGGATTCAATCTCCAGAGGAGAAGGGCGTTCTTCACTGTAAGAACATTGAATCTGTGGAATAGCCGCCGGAGGAGCTGGTCACAGTGGGAACAGGAGAGAGTTTCAAGAAAGGCTTAGATAACTACCTGAAACTAAAGAATATTAATGCGTATGTAGCTATGTAAAATTCTAGATCCTGGCTGGTGAGGGTTCTGTGGTCAGAGATGGGGTCTCCACTGGAGCAGATTGGTTCTTGCTCTGTGGGTTTTAGGGCATTCACCAGTGGGGAGGCTGGGCTTAATGTCCTTGTCTCTCTCCCTCACCCACATTTTCCCCACCCCTGGTTGAACTTGATGGACACATGTCTTTTTTCAACCGTACTAACAATGTAACTATGTAACAATGAACAAAACAGACTCCATAGATAAAGATTAATGGTTTCCCACCTGGCAGTACTTAGACCCTAAATGATAAAAATACTGTATACTTGGGACAGAGGTAAAATGGTAATATTGGCTGTCAGAGGTTGGGATTTTGAGGACCACTCGTTAGGTAGTGAACACTGCGAATATTATCTTCAGCTATGGTTATGCTGGGTAACCTAGAAGGAGTCAAAACTTTGACTATGATGTTCTTTTAAAGTAAAGCGTGATTAAAGTTGCTGGTTTTGTGTGTAATATTCTGAAATCAGGGCCTATTCCTGATACTGACTGCATAGACTTTACATGAGTTAAACACTTTGTATTGTAACAACTGGATTTGTGTTTGACGCTGGTATTTACTGCATCATAAAGTAACCAGTTGAGCTTCACTAATTAACAAAAGGTAATTATGATGGTCTGTTAGAATAATGCATGGTAATTATGTCAACAAGATACATTTCTGTTGGGGTCAATGAAGAACACCCCTTGTATTCTTGGCCTATCCAAATTGTGTGCAGCGCCGAGCTGTAATGTTCTTCATGAACTGTAAACTTACTTTATTTCTGAACTTGTTGATGATGACTTAATAGCCATAGATTTAGAAAGATCTATGTCTAATTAGGCAAGCATATGCTTCATGGACATCAATTGTTCATACAAGATATCTGTAGTAAATGTTACTATGGAAACACAATATCTCAGAGAGACATATTTAAGGTAAAATTAGGCCAGACATCGTACATCATCTGCAAATATTATAAGACAAATTAGCCTAGTGTCTCTCGCACTAACTCATCTAACTTCCATTAATTGGTAATTCTTCTGGGACTATCAATATAAAGGCAAATTAAAATTTACTTTTTTCCTGTCACTTGATGGTAGACCTTCGATGCATTTGTAGAAATATATTTCCGTCTCTGAAAGTGAAAAAAAAATTTTTTTTTTCTCTGGATATCTATGCCTGGCCTTTTAAGTGCTCGACCAGAGATTAAAATAATATACATGATTGTGAAATCAAGTGAAGAATTTTCAATTGGTTATTAGTGTACAGTGCCTGACAGAAGTTCTGTTGCTTATCCATGTTGTGGAAACTAAAGCTTATAACCTGACTTAAAATTCATCAATTGGTTTTAGAAATGACTCATATGAAAGCTGAAACCCTCCCAAATGAGTTTTTTTTTTAACGAAAATAAATTTGCTTCACTGCTGAAATATTGATCATTTAAGGAACACAGAAAGGTCAGATTTTGGCAGGACAAAAGTTTTGTCGCCCACAGAAAGTAATGTGAAAATCAAACAAATAATTCACTTCAAATACAAAGATATGTTTCATAACATTGGTGAATGAAGTTGTGGTGCTATTAGAGCCATATTTAATATTTTGTGTGACATGAGCATGAAGGACTGCATCCACATGTTTTGCCAATGATTCATACAATTTATTGATGAAGACATCAGGAATAACAAAGAATGCAGTCTTACATGCCTCCCAGAGTTTGTCAAGATTCTCTGGTTTTGTCTTCCAAGCTTCCTCTTTTATCCTACCCCAAACATTCTCAATGATGTTCATGTCTGGTGACTGGGCTGGCCAGTCCTGGAGCACCTTAGTCTTCTTTGCCTTGAGAAACTTTGATGTAGAGATGGATGTATGAAATGGAGCACCAACTTGCTGCAAAATTTGACCCTTTTTATGATAGGGAGTGTAGCAGGTAACTAATACTTCTTGATATTTTAGGTTATTGATATTGCCTTCCACCTTGCAAATGTTTCACACACCCCCATACTGAATGTAACCCCAGACCATGATCTTTCAGACACCAAACGTAACTGTTTTCTGGGAGTATCTTGGATCCATACGGGCTCCAGTAGGTCTCCTGCAGTATTTGCGGCGGCTGTGGTGTAATTCAACTGAAGCTTCATATGAGAAATCCACCTCTGCCACTTTCAAGCGTCCATCCATTTAGCAGGCTGTGGGCCTTGGCAAATGTCACACAGTTTTTAATTGCCTTTTGTTAAGTGCTGGTTTCTGGGCACTGATTGAACCATGGAGGTCATTTCGAGACAGAATCCTACAAACTGTTCTAGTCGACACAGGGACTTCAGGTGACCAGGCCTGTTGGAGCTGTGCTGAAGTGGAAGAGGGGCTGGCTTTTGATTTTTGAACCAACAAACGTTCCTCTTGAGCAGTTGTCTTGCGGGGTCTGCCAGACCTGTGCTTGTCAAAAACATCTCCAGTCTCTTCAAATCTTTTTTTAATTCTGTGTACTTGACGCTGAGACACATTAAAGGTGCCAGCCACCTCTGCAGTGGATCTGGTCTTCAGCCTCTTGATAATCAAGGCTTTGGTCGCAGGGTGGATTTTTGGCATGTTGTCAGAGGTCAAGTTGCAGTTCAAGTGAAGGTCTGGGGTGCTGGAGTTCTTTTTATACACACCCACTAATTAACCCATCAATTAGTGAGCACAGGTGAGGCTGAAAACTAGGATTGGGTGCATTATATGACAAGGCGACAAAACTTTCGTGTTGCCAAAATCTGAACTTTCTGTGTTCCTTACATGATCAATATTTCAGCAGTGAAGCAAATTTATTTTCGTTAAAAAAAAACCTCATTTGGGAGCGTTTCAGCTTGCTTATGAGTCATTTCTAAAACCAATGGATGAATTTTAAGTCAGGTTATAAGCTTTGGTTTCCACAACATGGATAAGAGACAGAACTTCTGTCAGGGACTGTATTTTAGACTCGCTGTCGAATACATAGGGGGCACCATTTAATATAAGGCAATATGGTTGGTAGGTGACAATGGTGGAAAACAGGATTGTCATTCAGAAGAAGATATGGTAACCAGTAACATGATAATCTTGGATTACATGGGCCTTAATTTTTGCTTCACAAGTAATGTACAGGTAAAGGGGAATATGGGACACAGGACGCAGGACACTGATTTCAATAGTGACAGTGCAATAACTAATTTCTCCCATGCTGATACACCCAGAGATTACAGTTGATAATTGGAGGTCCCAGAAGTGGAAACCATTTCTAAAGGAGGACATAAACAATAGTGTTCATGTCGAGTTATGACAGACTGCAGGAATTAGAGCCAAGTGGGGAATCGCATCTCCTAAAGCTCACGTAGGTACTTAGGGGTGTGCAGCCAAACAGGTTACATTCAGGCATTGTTGAGACATAGTACATTACGGTTATAAGCCTACATTATATACAAACTGCATAATTTAATAACTGTATGTATTTTTGGAGAACTGTATGGTGGCAGTTACTTGGTTCTGGTATTCTGTAGTACATGATATTATTTCTGCAGCGTATGATGGGGGCAGAACTTAAAGGGTTATTCCTATCTGCTAACTTCCAGTTTGGGAGATTATTATTATTATTATTTACTTTAAAACGCCATTGATTCCATGCTGCTGTACATTTAAAGGGGGTTACATACATAACATATGCCAAACGAGTACAATGATAACGATGAATGACTTACAAGTGGCACAACAGAGGGAAAGAGGACAACGCCCGCGAGGGCTTACAATCTACAAGGAGGAGGAAAGAGACAGAAGGTGAGAGGCAGACATGTTTGTGGGGTAGCACAGTGACAGCAGGGTTATTGTAGGTTATAGGCAATCCTGAAGAGATGGGTATTCAGGTTGCTTTTGAACCTGGTAAAGGTGAAGGAGAGTCTGATGTGTTGAGGCAGTGAGTTCTAGAGTTTGGGGGAAGCACAGGAGAAGTCTTGGAGACGGTTGTGTGAAGAGCGGATAAGAGGAGAGCAGAGAAGAAGGTCCTGTGAAGAGCGGAGATTGCGTGAGGGGAGATATCTGGAGATTAAGGCAGAGATGTATGGAGGAGAGAGGCTATGGAGCGGTAATGAGTTTACTGCTTATAAAAAAAGAAGCGACACTGCTTGGCTCTCTCTATTCTCTTTTGTGGGAATGCAGCCAAACGAGTGTGCTTATCTGTACTTGGAAGTAACATAGAAATTAATGGAGACACATGTACAAGTGTCTCTAAATTCTCTTTGGCTAGTTTGTTCCCATCTCCTAACCTGTAAGTTAGGAGATGGCATTACCCTTTTAACAGTACAGTTATTTAGGCACCTATATAGTAGAGTTATTAGGCCAACGTTTGACATTGCACCATGCATTCATTATGAAGTCCTGTATGGTATAATTACAAGTGCACTGTATTATTGCATATTTATATAAATGCATCAAAAGAAGGTGACACAGAAAGCATCACCCAACATTAGACCGGTCCTTTAACTAAAAGCCAGTGAATGTGGACAGGGTACATAATTTCTCTCTGGCTGCAGAGCATCTATCTTTAGTAATGTTTTCCACAGATTATTGCCTCAGTTCATACAATGGACCCTTGTGACTTGTGAGAAGAGATCATAAGCCAAGCTTATCCAGATGATCATTTTTCTTCCAAAATAATGTGCATCTCTTGAACTCTCCTCTCAGTTCTTGCACCACTCCGCTGCTTCAGCCCTATGACGTCACATTCCTGCAGGACGATGTGGGAATACACATTTTTCATTTCCATTTGTCCAAGTTTGCTTTCTTTCCAGACGAAATGCTAACTTGAAAGTAAATACACGTATTGCATGTCAGGAATGGAATACATTGTAATGGAACAGTCTCGGCTCAGTACCTCCCTACAACCACATGCACTATGCTGCCAAATGATTAATGTTTTCTTCAGTGTAGATTGTAACAATATCTGCAGATCTGCCCCATTCAACCTAAGCTTCATCAGTAGTTTTACAATGTTTTACTATAAAAAAAAGAAATGTCTATGTGTTAATTTCTGATGTATCTTCCTATCCTATGTCTGTCTATCCATCAGCTGGCAAAACATCATACTCATGACCATTCTATGTTAGGTGCAATGTGCCAAACAGTACAATATGTTGTTTGCCATTTGGACTAGATTAACGGCAAACTGCCGCTATAATATGCAGCCTTAAATAGGGAGAGATATTGAGTAGACGGTTTTGCTTTAAGAAATTACCTATTTGCCCACGTCGCTAGATGCAGAAGAAGAACATGATGCATTATTGTACTTTTTAAATATTGTTCTATTACCATTGTTCTTTGAATTTGAGTTGATGTCAATTTTGATCAAAAGCTAGAATTTTCGAGAAAAAATAAATCAACTTAAATCATAAATTAGGGTTAGGGTTTTTTAATGAGGTTTTGGGGATTAACTTACGGTCTTGCAGTGCTTCTGGGGTGGCATAATTTCCACTCCAATGTCCCTTCTGATAAGTTTTACATACAGGTCACCTCTATGGTTTTGTTTTGTGAAATTATGCTAAACTTGAAAAACTTAACCCAAACTTAGAAATAGGGCTAGAATTAGACTTGAACCACTGTCCGACTAAATAGGGATCTATTTATGCAGCATATAAATAAATAAAATTAGGTCCCTATTGGATGAAATCACAAAAAAGTGCCCACCATCGCTCCAGCCTAGAAGTTGTGTCTTCTGAGTCACACGTGACCAATGCAACTAATTCCATTTACACAACTGCTCACATAAGGTCACTTCTTGAGCAGTGATGTCAAGAGAATTGCATGTGACCACTGAAGTCACTAATGAGCCGCAGAGGTCAGAGACACCTCCAAAGAGTAACTGCTGGAGTGCTGGCGAGTATAAAGGGAAGTATAAAGTTCCCATTTATCCTAACGACTACTGCAGCAATTCAGTTGTAGGGTGCAATTTAAATGTTTCTTTTACTTACATTTCAGCTTCATATTTGCATCAATACAATCCAACTTTCAATAGAAAAAAAATAAAAATAGTACATATATATATATATTTATATATATATATATATATTTATATATATATATTTTATTTTTTTTTTAAAACAAAACACCTGTACTCTTAATTCTAAGGTCAATATTATGTCAAATTCATTTGGATTATGTATCTATGATTCTACATCAGTGACTGAAATTTCCGATCTGCTATTCCTAGCTGAGCCTGTTAAAGGGACATTGGCGATGAAATTTTAACAGCAGGGCACAATTTTAGAGGGCGCTAAAAGGTTAGAGCTTGTCAGTACAAAAGATAATCAAGCTGCTGTGCTGCTGATAAGACACAACAGGGAGTGATGTCACCATCCTTACAGAGAGAAGGTCGGTTACCAAGAAAAGCTTGTGTACACAAGCAAGAGATAATAACTGCTATAGCTCTGACAGGAAGCAAAAAGAGCAATGTAATAGTCTATTTACCCTTGCCTACATGGATTAATCTAATCAATGTGGTGAGAATACTCCTTTAAGACTAAATTTAGGTTTAACCCCTTCCCGCTGCATGGTCATATTATGTCACTCTTATGGATCTCCCCACTTTCCAAAAACCATAACTTTTATATTTTTCCATCTACATAGACATATGAGGGCTTATGTTTTCCTGGGCAAGATGTGCCTTTAAATGGTGCCATTGATTGTACTATATGGGAATCCGAAACAAAATTGTAATTGGGGGGAAATGTGAAAAGAAACGTGCTTGTGCCATGTTTGCGTGGATTTAGTTTTTTTCAGCATTCACTCTTCCATATTAATGATATGTTACCTGTATTCTGCATGTTGATGCGGTTCCAGTAATACCAAATATGTAGGCTTTTATTTATGTTTTAGCACTTTAGCATTATAGAGTACGTCAAATGTCATAAAGGGGTTAAAGATAAAATTGGAGTCTTAGATGCCCCAAACCCAGTTTAGTTAAACCCCTGTGCTGCATAGATAGCAATGAAAAATCCATGCTGTAATCTATACCGCAGATTTTTTACCATCGGGCTTGAAATCCGACCGAATATGCAACATGTTGTACATTCCGCTGGATTCCACTTGGAGTTGTCATTGGCAATGTATGGAGCCAAAAGCAAATCCAAAAACCAATCATGGCTTTTACGCAAATCTGCGCCAAAAACTGCGTTCCTCAAAGTGTCAAAATTCCATCGTTATTTTGGATGGCATTTTGACACTTAAAAATGTAGTTTTAGCCTTAGATTTAACAGGGAGCCACCCATGCAACATTAGTCCAAAACTTTACAAAAAGGTTATACACAAAAAAAAAAAATGGGTTCCAAGTACATGAAGTCACGAAAAAAAGTTCTCTCCATTCTTCTTACTTCAGGTCCTTCTGAGCGGCGTGTGACCATTTGAGCCAACCACTCGGCCAACCACAGCAGCCAAAGGAATGGCACATGACCACTGAAGCCACTGATGGGATGCAATGGTCTTACACAGTTTGGAGGGACTAGAAGTAAACAGAGACACCTCCAGAGATTCATTGCTGGAGTTGCGGTGAGTACATTTTATGTTATTTAATTTATAGTATTTTCTGATATTAAATGCTAGACAAAAGAGGTGTGTCTCCCGAAATGTAGCTGGTGCGCGTTCTCAAAACGCATTACAGTAACGTATGTAAAATACATATTGTGTGAGAAACGGTATATATTTGACATTGAAATCAATGAGATCCGACTGGAACATTGATAAATACATATTTTGGTTCATATTTCAGTACGTAATATGTACCAAAATACATATTTCAAATACGCCGTGTGAACAAACCCTTATGCTTAGACAGTTTTCATAAATGATTCCCATTATGTCCAGATAATATATTTGACTGGGGTATTCAGGACATTTTACTGTGCTGGAGCTGTGAGGGATCTATTTATAAATTATTTTCAATATTGTTTGCCCCGTTTTACTAATTTCTTTAACTCCTTAACGACCGCCCACCGTCTTTTGGTGGCGGGCATTTCAGTTCGACGTCGCTGCAGACATCAGGGTTTACAGCGGCCAGCGCCACAGCAGCACTGAGAATGAGGCTGTACTACACAGCCCTGTACCCAGCTCAGCTGCTGCAAGCACTGGGGAGCTGGGGAAACCTCCGCTCCCGGTGCTTTAACCCTTTGATTGCCATGGTTCGTCACCACAAGGCTTTCCCCTGCTCTGTCGGGTGATATGGACACCCGGTGACCTGACAGAGCCTGAGGAGTTTCTGCACAGTCAGCCCTGGGGACCTAGAGTAGCCCCAGGGCTGTCTGTGTAACATGCCAGTGATCAGGGCAGACTGTGTGCTGCCCTGATCACTGCCTGTGTCAAACTTACACAGATTATAATGTATTAGTATATCTGAATAGTCTAATACATTCTAAGTGTAAAAAAAAAAAAGGAAAACAGTTATCCCTTCAAGTGATTAAAAAAAAAAGTAAAAAACATAAAAAGTGTAAAAAAAAATTAAAAATAAATAATAAAATAAAAAATAAATGTTTAATTAAAAAATAATTGTGCATACATTATACACACAAAAAATACACATATTAGGTAACCACATGACCATAATAAACTGTAGAATTAATCTAACAAGTTATTAAGTGTGAAATATGAATGGTGTAAAAAAAATAAAAAAAAATAAAAAATTATTTATTTATTGTTTTTTAATTCTACAATTATTTATAAGTACAACTTGTCCCAAATAAAACAAGGCCTCATACAACTGAGTCATTGAAAAAATAAAAAAAGTTGAAACGCAAGGGGGTAAAAACTAAAAAAATGTGCTGGTCATTACCGTATTTTTCAGACTTTAAGACGCACCGGAACATAAGACGCACTTACCGTATTTTTGCGGACTTTAAGACGTACCATCATTTTCCTCCCAAATTTGGAGGGAAAAAAGTGTGTCTTATAATCCAAAAAATACGGTAATACTTTTCAGGCGATCTGCTGAAGGAGTTAAAATCTCAGAAAATCCTTTTAACTAGTTCTAGAATATGTCTTTAAGGGTTGAATTTTCCACATTTGTGCTCCGAACTTGATAACATCATTTTTTATACATGGTATATTTTTTGATTCATAGGAGATGCAATATTTTATGCCCAAATATTACTTTTAATCCATAAACCTATACCCATATGGATGCACCAGCTACAATTATAGTCTTAACCAAGAGGATTGTAATGGCAATGCTGTTGTTTGTAATATTGCTTTCTCTCAGGGATATTGCACCTTTAAGTGATGTTGATTTGAGTTATCAAATATCATAATTCATATAAGATTATATATTTTACTAAAAAAATAATCCATCAAGAGAATTTAGGCCTTTGTATTACTACAGTTGTTTGTATAAACTGCAAGGTGGTAAATATACGAAATAAAATATATAATATCCAAAATCAGGATCAGGAAATATTGCTGAGAGCTTAACATTCAGCTGCTCGGTAGAATGAGTTGAAACAAGCCAGCATGGGTTCAGATAATAGATTGAAACTCTGAAACTATTAGCAAGCTATTGAAATCTCACAAGAGACATTTAGCTAATGGTCCGGTGACCTTTAACAAGTACTACACAAAGAACGAAAACAGGATTAGCTAAAGAGTCCACATATCAGTAGAAATTAAGAACATAAAATAGAAGAACACATGTTAGAATAGTGATACAGAGTAGCAAAACTTAAAAGGATTTAGCCATGATAGACAATGATGGCATATCAGTTGGAAATGCCATCAATGTCTGATAGTCCCACCTCTGGGATCTGCAACTATTTTAGAAAACGGGCCCCCAAAACTCCCAGTGTCGACTGGAGGGCCAGTCGCGCTTGCGCACGGCTCTCTATTCTGTTCTAAGGGAGTTCTCAGCAGAGCTGAACACACCGCTCAGCTGAACTCGGAACTCCTATAGAAAAGACTGGAGCGTACCTGCGCAAGCGTAGCCATCTCTCCAGTCGGTGCTGTGAGTGGCCATCATGTTTTCCACTCGTGGCACAACCACTTGTCATTTAATGCATTATCATACCTGTGGCATGAATATCATCTTTACATTTTAATGGTTTATGAGGAAAGATATCTCGCTTCAGCATATTGTCTATACCAAATCATCTTTGCTACATCTGGAACTCTCAACATGATAGTGGGTTGTAGCCTTACAAGAGGTGAGTAGCCCCAGATTGGGGAATACTGATTTACTACATGTAGTTTAATATTAAAGTATGAGATCCTGAGATATAGACTGAATTATAGCTCAGGGTTGCAATCATAAAAGTGAGAGCTTTTCCTACACCACCTTTATGTAGCGTCTTAGCCCTTCTAGAATGATAATTGCCACAATAAGCTATTAAACTTCTAAAGTCTGCAGAATGCAGATTTTTACCATAAAACAAGAAAATATAATGGGCGTAACTATAGCCATAGCAGATGGTGGTTTTCTGCTCTCCAGCACTACTATCTGTGTTCTCTGATATATGGCAGTATTTTTAATAGCCTAAATTATTGTTACGGCTTTAGTTTATATTCATTAGGTGCTGAGGCCCTATCTTTTTTTGCTATGGGGCCCTATGAATTCTAGTTACGCCCTTTAATATATGGTAAGCAGAAACTGAACAATCCTATTGAGTTATCAGATATTTTCCAGACTATTAATAAGAACTGGAAATGGGTCAATGGTAGAAGAAGCTAGAAACCAGTGGTATCTCTTGACCTGTGCTCCAAAGACACTTGTCATGGGGGCACCAGCCGTGGCAACCATATCTTTTAATTACATGCACATCCTTAATTGCATCTACAATCTGTATTCCTAAGGGGGGCCTGCTGTTTTCAGATTCTAGCAGTGCTAAACATCATGGATTCGGTCACTAAAAAAACTGTCAGATGTGTTAAAGAAAATATCAGTGTATTGCACATCTTCTTCTGACTAGTAGATGACTTCATGAACATCAACGATAATCACTAGCATTTGTCAATTGAAGTCCTGTTCACTGTAACATGAGTTTGACTAAACTTGTAAAAGAAAAATCAAGATTGGGGTATCCCAAACCCGAGTTATTTTCTCTAACCTTATTCCTGTCTATAACTGTAACCCTACGTTAAGGCTAGAGTTGTTTAATGAGTTTTAGGGGTTTAAGTTACAGGTCTGGTGACACAATGCTACATAATATCCTAAGGTTGGGTTCATACCTCGCTATTCCGTATATATCGTAGGTACGGTATCCATTGGAATACCATGAAAAAAGTTGCCCTGACGGATACTGTGATATAGCTGCAGCCAGCTCATAGACATAAAAAGAGCAAATGTAGACCTATTTGAAATGTTTGTTCTATTTTCTGGTGTGACGGGCATTGCTGCTGTGATGCTGTGCTTGTGGGGTGGTGCAGTCCAGAGCCAGGGGGCTAGGTCTGGCAGCAGTGGGGCTGTTTTGGCCACTGGGCTGTGCCCCTCATTTATGTGGCTTTTGCTGCGGTGGTGGCTGCCATGGCGTGCGACCAACATTAGTGTAAGAACCCACTTAAAAGAGGTTGCCGTGAAGTGGCAAGTGGGCCTATACTGTTTGATCAAAAAGTATTCTAAGAACCTCCTGTTCATTTAAAAATTTTTTTTGCTAAGAAGCAATAGATCAACGGATAGTGTGGGGGATGGGCAATCCATACTTCTTCTTCCATGCTGTCTATTTCCTGGTTGTAAACGCTTTTTTGGGCCTTTTGAGTCCTGCACAGAAACTATGTATGTTTCATATAAAGTTTAGAGCAAATTAAGTTGAAAAAGGACTTTGTTTGTTCTATTGATGTCTATACCTTGTTTCCCCCAAAAAAGACACCCCCGAAAATTTGGTTGCTTATGCTAATGTTTGTGATGAAATCACTACAGTATATTAATACATGTTGATGTTTTGTTCAACAATAAATGTGAATTATTGGTAAAAAAATAAATAAATAAATAAACATCCCCCAAAAATAATTCTTAGCTCGTCTTTAGGAGCAAAAATTAATATAAGACACTGTCTTATTTTTGGGGAAACAGGGTAGGAATCATAATTTTAAATATACAAACCAAATACTAAATAATAGTGGATAAAGAACAGAAATTGCAGTTGATGGAAAAATACTCAAGGGGAATTGTTTCTCTTTTTGGAAAATCCAGATAGAGCAGGGATTCTTATATTTAAAGGAATGTTTCCTTGATTAAAGGTATGTAAGGAGCAGAAGGAAGAAAGCTGTCTCTCTAAATCAAATCTGACCTATGTAAGAGCCTTGAAAATTGACCATGGATTTTAGCCGAGCCAAAATTTTCTCTAAATGGACATCACTCAACACAAGGTCTGACTGGCCAACCAGAGTGCCAGAGAATTATCCAACAGCAGACAATTTTTCCGAGGTTCTTTCCCCTTGTCAGTACAAAGCAGGGTACTGGTTGACTGGATGAGATGCTTTTGATGTGGCTTTAGCTGCCTCCTTGCTTCCTTCTAAAGAAGAGCTTATTTCTATATAATTGATAAAACCTTCTGTCTGGTATTAAAAAGATATTTGTCAACAATATCTAAACTTGTATTTTGCCGACGAACCCCATCCCACATCATTATATATTCCATATGGTATTGACTGGACATGTTCAGAGTCTTCTGCCTCATTCTGCCACATTCCCCTGTTCACACCTCCGTTTACTGGCCCGGTTTAGCAGCAGACCTTCTGCAGCACTGTGTGGCGATGTTTCCTGCACATCTCCTGTAACCGTCTCTAAGGGAGAATACTCAACCTCTATCAGGGTCACTCCTTTATCTTGCACATCATCCATTTCACATTGTGCACTGGAGTCAATGGCAGACACATTTTTAAAAGTAGGGACAGCAGACATCTGGCTGCTAGTAGCACCCACCTGTAGGTCGCCATAAACCTCCGGACCTACCACCTCTGTGATACTGGTAACATTGTCCTCCATAATTTTTAGGGAAAAATTATCAACCGTCTCAAAAGCAGGTACTTCCTTACCATCCACGGGTTCAAATACTCTCCCCTGGCCCTCACTGGAACCTGAGCAAACCCTCTTTTTTTCTGGGTCTAATAGCTCACTTTTCCTGTCACTACCATCACTGCAATCCTTGTGACTATTGCAGTAAAAACTACTGGAAACACAGCAGCCATTGGAGCATGTGACCTCCGCTGCACTACAGGTCCCAGCATGACATACCTCTTCATTCCCTGCAGTGTCATAATCCAGATCACAGATCCCCTTCTCTGTAATACACGGATCAGGGCTGCACACAGAATATGCCTCAGCACACGTTTTCTTTGCACAGGTTTTTCCATCACTCCCATGTGAATACTCAACATTACACTGTAGCAATGACACACTACATCGTCCACTCCACCACTGAAATGGAGACTCTTCACAGAGGGTTTTGTCACTAACTAGCACACTCACACTCCTATTCTCCTCATACACAGCAGCAGAGCCCTCATATCCAGGGTTTGCCTTCTCCCTTCCAGGCAATGCACCAGCCGTGCTCACACCAGGCAACTCCATCACCTTTTCCCCACCAGCAGAGCGCACCTGATTGCTACTGGCAACCACATCAGCTCCGTGGAGAACTGTATTGACAGCACCACTCTCAGAAGTGCTATCAATCCCCAGATATAACGCACCTGCACACAGTGTGCTATTACCATACATAACCCCTAGGGGCACACCTGCAACTTGCACGTTATCATCCCGTACACACAGTGCGCTGCGGTCACGGGTACAGTCATTTACGGACTGGACCCCAGACACCTCACACACAGCACCTGGCCTGACCCTCATTCTCACAAGCTTTTCCAGCAGGAGATGCAGAGGGAACCTCGTTGCTATCGGCAACCACAGTAGATCCATCTGAAACTGTAGTGGCAACACGTTTCTCCAGATGGGCATCCCCCACAGGACACACATCCTCTGCATTACTCCTAGTACTGTTAGCCACGCTCTCTAGGGGCACATTTGAGCTAATCTGCTCTATAGCTGTGACTGGTATTTCTGCAGAAGCTAATTCACACTCTGCAGTCACTCCACACCTAGCCCTGACCGCCATGACCTCCAGGGGCAGACCTGAGCTGCTCTCTGCTACAGCACTTCCAGCCACATGTTCACACAGGGATGCAGTAACTGGAGCTGACTTTGTGCCCCAGCTCCCCTCCCCCTGCTCAGGCTTTGGGACCAGGTCATGGATCACATGCATAGTATTTATAACCCAGGAAGTAACACTGGGGTGACCATCTCCCACAGGCAACACAGCATGTAATGCACCCAGTCCATCAGACTTTACCAGTCCATTTATTACAGTCCTGCCACTGCTCTCTGGACTCTTCTGACTTGACAGCGTATCTGCACCTCTGTTTAGCCCAGTCAAGTCCTCACATAGAACATGCTTATAAGCGATAGTCCCAATACAGGTGTCACCCACAACAGGAACAGTCTTACCGGGTTCTTGGCGTATTTTGGGCATCTCTGGCTGACTGTCCATGCCAAGCAGGAGTGGGACTCCACCCACCTGGAACTCCATTGCTTGCACCTGCAACCTTTCTGGCCTCTTCCTCCTGAGAGGGCAGTCAGGAGCACATTCTCCTGCTCTGTGGCACCTCCAGCACGGCTCCCTCTGCTGGTTGGTGGTAGCAGGCTCCTGCTGCTGAAGTTGGTTGCCCACGGCAACAGCAGGACACAGGTCCCTCTGCAACTCGGCCGCTCTAGACGTGGACTCCTTCTTCGATGGATGACACTGCCTCCTGGTCACAGGACATCCCCTCATGCACATGTCCACCTGCAGGCATCCGCTGCACCATTCCGGCTGGTTACGCTTGGCAGCAATCGGTTCTGCTTTGCCCTCTGGACATCCAGCCAGCAAGGCCGCTTGGATCGTGGTAAGTTCACCTTTCCCAGAAGGCTGTTTCTGGTTGGAGATAACTTTTATCGCCTCCTGTTCTGCCTCCCACTCTGCTTGGGAGCTTCTGATTCTCCTCTCTCTGGTTGGCAGCCATTTTCTCCATTTCTTGTATAGCCTTTAAATGGTCCTCATTCTGCTTAGCAAACTGCTGGGCCCACAGCTCATTCATCTCTTGCTGCTGGGCGTTTGCCTGCACCAACTGGGCCAGCAGCTCCTCCATGGCAAACAAAAATTTTCAGACACCAGCAGCACAGTCTTTTTAGACAGCACAGTCTCTGTACTGGGGTTTGTCCCCACTGTCTCTCCAGAGACACTCTCCTGTGCACTGAGGCTGCCTTCCCGCACAGGCAACAGTCTGTATACCGGTGTGTCGCTTCAAAAGCACCTTTGCTTTCACAAAGCTAAATTTCAGCAGTCCTATGTAGACTGCAGCAGTCCTATTCAAACTGCATTTTTTCTGCACCACTTTGTGCACAGTTAGTTAGTGCCAATCCTTGCCCACATCCACCACCATATGTAAGACTCCACTCACATTTTGGCCACCATCTTGGTTCAGCCTGGGGGTTTCTTCGCTCCGGGATCGCCGCTTTTCGTAAGCAGTCTGGCACACCAATATATGTCACACTGACACCAGGCTTCTCTTTCAGGCTTCAGGCCAGCTTTATTTCCTCTACAAGCCAGGTTTAGGTTACAGCACAAAACACAAATTAACATCTCGGCCGTCTAGCCACTAACTGAACATAACATGTCCCTCTCTAACGCGTGGTCAAGGCCTATCGCCGAAGCACCACAAACACCTACTCTTACCCAGCTTCCTACTGGGTTCTGGCTTCTCCTAAGCCTAGGGGGGCAGAGCCTCTCTTCAGCTCCACTGCTGCTCCAAACAGCAGTTAACCACACACCCCCATCGCCTGGCATGGGAGGCCTTTAATCGGTCTCCAGAGACATACACAAAACCTGTCCTGGAATGCGGGGACAGCCACCCACCCAACACTATGGCTGTCCCAAAAAAGCCACCCCATACATAGCCGCCTAGCAGCTATTCTAGCAGCTACTGTAAGTGTCAGTACTATATCATTACTGACATAATATAGGTGACTTTTCCCCACTGAGACCAGGTCCTCAGTGGCGCATCTGCAGTATGTCTCTAGCTGCACACCCTCTAGTGGCAGAAACCTGCAACTATCGGAGGTCGCTCTGTCACAATATATATATATATATATAACAGTTCATGCTGCTACCAAAGCATATAACTCCTCTCAAAACATCCAGTGACCTTTACTTGAACTTTACTCATCAAAGTTTTTCTTGTTTTGGCAGAGTCATTGCTGTTGATCTCTAGATAGGAAGTCTAAACTTTTTACTTTTAAATTGCTTAGGCAACAGCACTTTGTGTGAGACGTCTATATTATATCGACAAATGAATCAATCTGAGCTTCAGCTGATAAGATGCAAAGAACATTATGATTCCAGTAACATTTCTCTATGTTCTGCTACACATTGCTATTGTCTTAAGTTTGCAGTGGTGAACTTTGGTTCCTTGGGTCCACAAGATGAATTGATTCGGAAGGGTCTCCATCCATGTAGAATACACACATCCAATTTTAAATGTATTTTAATATTTGCTATCATTGTACAAAGGACTTGTCATCAGTGTGATCTAAAAGGTGATTTGTGAAATAACCCATAACAACTCGATCCTAGTGGCAAGTGATTAACTGATAAAGATCCAAAATAAAAAAAAAATGAATAAAAAAAGTTGTCTATTAATATGTCAGAGCTTAGGTCCACTGGATAATTCTCTGTCACTCTGGTTGGCCAGTCAGACCTTGTATCACACAATTACCAGACTGCCCCACTTGGCAACCATCAATATTTGTAATGGAAACTCTAGTAATGTGATTACCTGTATATACCACACCTCCATCCCTCTTGTTATTGGATTATCATGTGAAACAGACCTCAAGGGGGTGGTGCTTATATAAATAGGGCTGAAAGTGGACTTTTCTAAGAGACTTTATTAGCATTACTGGGCAGACTAGAAGCAAAACTTAAATTGTTTTACTGATTGCCATTCAGACATTGGGAAAAACAGCTGCATATGGATGTATGCACAGGTACCATAATGTCTAGTACAGATTTTTCCAAATGGTGCTGTTAGGAGTTAACACTCTATCCCTGCAAAGAGGTGCAAATGTATATTTATGTTTAGAGGTGTAAATACATGTATAGGTAAAAGGGTATGTATATTTAGCAGTACTGTTGAGATTGCTGTGTCATTATAGAGTTAGGAAGGGATTAACTGAGCTCAGAGCAGGGAGACAGTGAGATGACAGGGGAGGAGCCATAGTTACACAGTTAAATAGCACAGCCTGTCAGCTCTGTACTATGTTCTGTGTTATGTTCTGAGTTTTGTGCATTGTTGGAAGTTGCATGTAACAGAAAAAGGAGGACCCTGCTTATCTGCTGGTCGATAGGTAGGACAGGCTGGGGTGAACACCCCACTCACTGATAGTCCAGTAAACAGAGTGCATCTGAGAGAGGAGATAATACTGGTGACAAAGACAGAAGCAGTAGGAGAATTTAACCCCTGAGGTACAGGTGCAGACCTCAGAGGTAGAGTAGCCTGGTTAGTTGGTTCTGGTTAGTGTACAAAGAGGTCTGAAGAGGGACCCTTAGGCACAACTGCTGTCACAGAGAGGAAGTCCCTCAAGAAGAATGCTAATATGTAGATGATGTATACTACTCCCCTCACTACTATTCCACCCAGAACCAATCAAGGTTCTGAATCTGTATCCAATCAATGGGTAATGCGAGATATTAAAAGCTGATTCTCACTCTGCCCTTTGCTTCCAGTATGGAGAAGGCTTGCCTGTTATATATATATATAAGCCCATGTACTTTCAAACAGATGTAACAAACTGCAACTTTATAGATAATGCACGAATATATCAGAGCACAGAAAGTTATCTCAACTTTTTCAATTATTTCTAAAGGTTTTTGTTGTGATTTAGATAAGATAGCACAAAAAGTTGTGAAATCACAGACAGTTTAAACTCTTCTACATCCAGTATTTTACTTTCACATTGTAAATTGTGCCATTTGTGTATAAATGCCCAGTGTTGAAGCCCTTTCTCATTTGAGTGAATGGAGCATTTCTGCCTGGTAGGCACAGCCGTGTATATGCAGAGGCTGATGTGCCTGAATATAAATTATACTGCTTACCCCCTTCAGTCTAAGGAAAGGTCATTTGTGTTTTATTCCTATAAAATTTTGTGCTGTCTGGTTTACTAGGAGAAGGATCAGAATTTATTAAGTTAATAAAGTGGCTCAAACTGCAACCGCATAGGGATTTCTCTACTCATATATCATTTTAAATAATATAGTAAATATTGTACATTCATAAATAAACTGCACATTTGTTTTTTACGATTTTCTGCTATTTCTGGCTGATAAAAATTAGTGTTCCTAAATTAAGGGCCACATGTCTGAAAACTGTCTAAGTCTAAAACTCACTTTGTTGCCCATGGCAACCAATCAGAGTGCCCCTTTAATTTCATATATTACTCTGGAAAAATGATAGGGGTGCTCTAATTGGTTGCCATGGGCAACAAAGTGAGTTTTAGAGCTAGACAGTTTTCATACATGTGGCCCTAAATCTTTATTCAGTTGGGCACTGGTTTGACTAAACTTGTGAAAAAATTTGGGTTCCAAACTTACAGAACCCAATTTTTTTTTCCAAACAGATCCCTCTTCCTATCACTATTTTTAATGCTAACTGTAACATTATTCCTAATTTGTGGTTAGGGTTTTTACAGTGTTTTAGGGGTTAATTTACCTTTCAGAGTAGCTCCCATGTCTCTCCGGCGCAAGTCCAACATCACATCCGATGTCACTTTCAGTTTCACTAAATTACCCTAAATTATGGAAACTGAAAGTGACATCTGATGGGATGTGCAATATCCCACATCACTTCTGATTCCCATAACACAGGAAAACTAGAATGACTTGGTACGTTAGGCCAGGGGCAACAATGAAATGTAAGTTAACTCATAAAACATTGTGAAAACCCTAACCCCAACAGAGAATCAATATTTCATTTGGTGATCTTCACCAAAATTTGGGCCGACCCCCATTGAAATGCTGAGAGTCAGGTAGTATTGGACAGATTTGAAACTATGTATATAGTACATATTGTACTGTAGAAGGACAAAAGGTACAGTCCTCTACTGTAGGTTTGTAGGTTTGGTGGCTGGTGTCAGTGATATAAGAAACCAAAATGTTGTGCCAGTGACAACTTTGGTTGCGAAGCAGGTATTTCTGCTGTAGTTTGGGTCAGGGTTTTTTATGGAACAGTCATTCCCATACTCCAGCCCGGGCCTAACCAGCCAGATAAAAGGCAGCTGGTTCATGTCAGGTGGGTGGGTGTGTGTTTCTGGACCTGATACCAGAAGCTGTTTGCTATCAAAGCTGTGAGGCCTGGAAACCTGCTGCACTGAGCTGTTCAGACTATCCATTTGTGTTTCTTTTGCCGGAAGAAACTACTTATTATTTTGCTGTTATTCATTAAATGCCGAAGCCAGGCTGTGTTTGAGTTGAAAGACTGTGGACTTTAAATCAACGTTATTATTATTTGGACTGGAAACCCATGCAAGTGCCTGCTTTGAGCTGACTCCCCTATAATTGGTGTTTCGGATGCAGACAACATCTCTGCGAGTGCACGTCCAGGGTCAAGGTAGCGACAGGGTTAAAGAACCAGTCTTCTTAAGCACCTTGCCCCGGCCAGTACACAGCAGCTTCAAGCATTACCCCATGGCCCAAGGGAAAATTAGCACAGACTGGACTACCGTATCTCATCTCATGCGTATTGTAACAAACTTAATGTATCCTATTATTGTTGGGTGGGATTTTCCCTTATACTGGGATCTATAGCTGGGATTGTGAGAGTCATCTGCATAAGGTCCAAGCAGTCCTGGATGCTATGAGGGAGACTGGTTTCATTATAAACCCCAACAAGTGTACCATAGAATTGGAGGAAGCCAGATACCTGGGCTATATAGTGGGGCGAGATAAGGCCACAAATAAATAAGGTGGAGGCAATCCAGAGCTTGCCACGTCCACTCACAAAAAAGCAAGTCAGGGCCTTCCTGGAGATAGTTAGCTGCGATAGAAGGTTAATTCCCAACTTTGCCGAGATCGCAGTGCCCTTGACTAGCCTCACAAAAGGCATTAAATCAGCTACAGTGAAGTGATCCCTGGAAGCGGAATGGGCCTTTCAGGAGCTGAAGCTAGCCCTGTGTAAACAGCCAGTGTTGGTGGCACCTGATTTTTCTCGGGAGCACAGGCATAACTTGAAGCTCCTGGGCCCTGATGAAAAGAATGTAATAGGGGCCCCCAGTTACCATGTGTTTTTATAATACTGGTGTCTTCTTATGTGGCAGAAAAGCTTTTGAGCCCCCTCAGACTGCTGAACCCGATAGCGGTTGCTACCTCTGCACCCCCTATAGCTGCGCCCCTGTTCGGGAGTTCATTGTGAAAACGGATGCATCAGATGTGGGGCTGAGGGCTGTCATGTCCCAAGATATAAGTGTGGAGGAACACCCGGTTGTATATGTGAGCCGAAAATTGCCCCCATGTGAAAAAACTATTCCATCATAGAGAAGGAGTGTCTGGCCATCAAGTGGACTTTAGATTTGTTGAGGTACTACGGGATTTTAGGTTTTCTGTGGAGCATAGGCTCGGCAAGCTGAATGGCACTGCAGATGCCCTCTCAAGGGTGCATGATATGGTGGCAGAAGCAGAGTCTGCTTTGGGCAGAATCGGTGGGGGGGAGGGGAAGGGAGTAGAAGTGCAAAGGGTATGGTCCTCGACAGAAGGTATGTATCACTGAGGTGGCTGGCATCGGTGATATAGAAATCTCATTTTGTTGTACCAGTGACAAATTTGGTTGCTGAGCAGTTATTTCTGCTGTAATTTTGGTCCGGGATTTTTATGGAGCAGCCAGAGAGCTCGTCTTGAAAAGGACGCTCCCATACTCCAGCCCGGGCCTTACCAGTCAGATAAAACACAGTTGGTTCAGGTCAGGTAGATGGGTGTGTGTTTCTGGACCTGATACCTGAAGCTGTGTGCTACCAAAGCTGTGAGGCAGAGTATGCCTGAAGGCCTGCTGTACTGGGTCAGTATGATAATTCATTTGTGGTTTTTTTGCTGCTTGAAGAAGGGACTTATTGTATTATTTTTCTGTTATGTATTATATGCTGAAGCTAAGCTGTGTTTGAGTTGGAAGACTGTGGACTTTATATTATTATTAATTGGACTATAAACCTGTGCAAGTGCTTGCCTTTGCATTGACTCTTCTACTATATATATAAAAATAGGGAAAGTGTCATATCTTCAGAGTTGTCCCATGAAAAGTTATAATACAAATTTACAAAAATGTGACGGTTGATGTCACTTTTGTGAGATACTGTAGTTGCAGTATATATGGCAGATGGCATATATATGCCATCTGCCATATAGCTGCCATATATGCCATCTGTAAATACAGTATCTCACAAAAGTGACTTCAACCCTCACATTTTTGTAAATTTGTATTATAACTTTCAAGGGACAACTCTGAAGATATGACACTGATACAAAGTAAACTAGTCAGTGTGCAGCTTGTATAACAGTAGAGTAAATTTAATGTGCACTCAACAAAAGTGAGTATACCCCTAAGTGAAAATAGACAAATTGTGCCAAACTTGCCATTTTACCTTCATGGTGTCATGTGACTCATTAGGCTTACAAGGTGTGAATGGGGAGCAAGTGTGTTAAATTTGGTGTTATTTCACTGGTCACTGGCAAGTTCACATAACTCCACATGCCAAAGAACTCTGAGGATCTAAAAAAAGAATTGTTGCTCTACATAAAGATGACTTACGCTATAAGAAGATTTATAACACTCTGAAACTGAGCTGCAGGGTGCTGGTCAAGATAATACAATGGTTTAACAAGACAGGTTCCAATCTGTACAGGACTTGCCATGGTCTACCAAAGAAGTTGAGTGCACATGCTCAGCATAATATCCAGAGATGAGTTATACCAGCATTGCTGCAGAGGTTAAAAGGGTGGGGGTCCACCTGTCAGTGGTCAGACCATACGCCGCATACTGCATCAAATTGGTCTGTATGGATGTCGTCCCAAGAGGAAGCCTTTTCTAAAGATGATGTACAAAAAAGCCTCCAAATAGTTTACTGAAGACAAGCAGACAAAGGACATGGATCACTACAACCATGTCCTGTGGTCTGATAAGATTAAGATAATCTTATTTGGTTTAGATAGTGTCGAGCATGTTATAGCAGCAAACAGGTGAGGAGTGCAAAGACAAGTGTGTCTTGCCTACAGTCCAGCATGGTGGTGGGACCGTTAAGGTTTGAGGCTGTGGGGAGCTACAGTTCATAGAGGGAACTATGAATGCCAATACATACTCCCTTCGGAAACTGGTCTGCAGGCCAGTATTACAACACGATAACGACCCCAAACAGACCGCCAACATGATCACTGCCTTGCTAAAGAAAATGAGGGTAAAGGTGCATGACTGGTCAAGCATATGTCCAGACTAAAATCCCATTGAGCATCTGTGGGGCATCCTCAAATGAAAGGTGGAGGAGCGCAAGGTCTTTAACATCCACCAGCTCTGTGATGTCCTCATGGAGGAGTGGAAGAGGATTCCAGTGGCTGCAACCTGTGAAGCTATAGTGAACTATAAACCCAAGAGAAATAAGGCAGTGCTGGAAAATATTGGTGGCCACACAATTCGGGCACAATTTCTCCATTCTCACTTTTGTTGCCAGCGGTTTAGACATTGATGGCCGAGTGTTGAGTTATTTTGAGGGCACACCAAAATTACACTGTTATACAAGCTGTACATTGACTACTTTGCATTGTATCAAACTGTCATATCTTTTGTAACTTTTGTAAGATACTGCAACTGCTCCCTCACAAGTGCAACAATCTATTGCTTTTTACTGACAGGTAGACATAAGTTTTTACATAACATTCATCAAAAGTTACTTTTGATTGTCCCCCAGCAAATGTATTAACATGAAATACTGAATATTTCATAACCCAGTACATGTCTGGTCTCATTAACGTCAGATTAAATGCATTTTCCTGTATTTGTTAGCAAATAAACATTACATCATCATCAGTCTTTTCTGATGTACAGTTTTTAGAAAGGACCAGCAAATCATGGATATTCAACAACTGAAGATTAGTCAAATAGAAAAAACAATACCAGCTCCAGAAGGTACTGTATAAAGTCTACTTCTGTTAAGTAGTAGAAAGAAAACCCAACAAACTAAAGCACAACTAAAAAGATTTATTTGATATTCCTTATTTTTTGGATTGTACAATACATTCAACTTTGGATTTTGGAAAAAAATATATAAAAAAAAAAATTGATAACATTTTAATGACAACATGACAGTAGGTCGGGGGGGGGAAGGATATGGAAGTATTGTATTGTAGAGATATTAGTGACAAAGGACAGAGTGCATGAAAGAAACTGTGGCCAGCACTGGAGGGCTTGGTTGGACTTGCTGTTGCTCTGTGTATTAAAGGGCTCTCACCAGGGCTATAAAATCCAGAACAAGCTAGTCCCCCTTCTTCATGATGTCTAATGTAGAGAAAGAGGCTGGTTTAAAGGGATGTTCCAAGACTTTTAAAAACCTTTCTACCTCTTCCCACTGTTCTAACAATAGAAATGGAACCCATACTTATCTCTCTTATCACGACTGGTCCAGTGCTGCCAGAACTCCAGTGTTCCTCCTGGGTTCTTCATTGGTACCACATTAATAGATCACATGATGCTGCAGCCAATCACTAACCTCTTTGTTCATACGTTGTACATGCAGCCATGTGACTACTGAGGCCAGAGATTGGTGGCAGCATTATGCGACCCATGAACGTGGCATCATCAGTAAGGGACCGGGGGGGAAAACCGGAACTTTGGCAGTGGTGAAATGGTGGTGATAGAAAAGGTAAGTAATGGTTAATTTTCTGTTTTCGGACAGTGGAAGGCAGAAAGGTTTTTTAAAAATATTGGAAAACCCCTTTAACTAATGAATTGAGGAAGATAGAACCCTTCTAAGCATATCTCCGAGGGAGGGGGGACAATGCTGTCTGCTGTGTTAGAACCAATATGAATGTGGAGGTGCAGGATGGATCTGAAATTAGAACATGGCACAGTATTAAAAATTAAAGCAAATCAGTAAGTCTTACGAATTTAAACAGCTAAATCATATTTTATGTCCCCAGTAATTTGAATTGCAAAATATAGCTTCTTTTGCTCCAGAAAATTAGGAATTGCTAATTAGAGATGTCTTTCCATTATTTAGCCTATGAGGAGATAGCAAGTAGATAAATATGATCACATATAAGCTCAATGGTATTCTCCATGAATTGCATTTTTTAAATTTAATGAACAGTGAGCTTCAACAAGGCGTCTGCAGAGGATTTGAGCAGAAAGCTGAACATACATGAGAGATTTTGGGGCTTACTTATAAAATCTGTTTGGCAAAGTAACTATACACTTTGCAGAAAATTTTGTTTTCAAAAGAAAAAGGTCAAAATCCCACAAGCCATTGTATTTTCCACTTACCCCAGGGAGCTTGGTTGGTTAATATTGGTTTGTAGCTACAGAATTACTGAAAACATCCTACAGCAATAACTATCATTGAATATTTCTCAACATACTACATTACTAATATTTTCCACAGCTGTAATAAGATATTGAAGTTATTTTAAATTGCTTTTGCTAATGCAGGTGCTACAGATGATCTGATATACAAGGCATGTGACCATCATAAATCTTAACAATAATTGTATTATTTGTATTCAGAGATGGTATACCACTATTAGTAAATTACTTTATGTATAAAGCTAGGATATGGCAACTTATTGAACGTGTTCTAGAGTTCTTGAGAAACTGGTGGTTTTGACATCTGACCTCAAGAAAATCCGAGTTCTGTGGACTACAACTTAGATTTTCAATTAAGGTCTATGGGGATGGTTTATAGTTGGATTTGTATGGTTTTTAAAAACCATGTCTGTGTGTTAATCCTGAGGAAATGCTAGTTGTGTTAACGGGAAAATAGTATGTTTATGAATGCACTGTGTATCATATGGGAGCTTGCCAAAAGAAGGTATGTCATAGAGCAGTGGTCCCCAACCTTTTTTCTACCAGGGACCGGTTTGATGCACGACAATTTTTCCACGGGCCCAGTGGGGGGCGGGGTTATGGAGGGGGTTGGATGTTTAGAATCACACACACAAAAAAAACCCAATAAAGTGTATACTGTGTCATTTAGGGGTATCATATGGGGTAACCAGTATTTTATAACTGGAGACTGATTGTCAGCTCTGTGGGTCACTATTATATTAATAATGCTGACCCACAGAGCTGATAATCAGTCTGCAGTAATATTGATCAGCTCTGTTGGTCAGCATTATACATGTATATAATATACATATGTAATCAGCTCTGTCATTATAGAGATATATGCCCCCTGTAATAATAAATAAATATAGCCCCCCAGTAGTGATAGTGACACATAGCTGCCCCCAGTAGTGATAGTGATACATAGCTGCCCCCAGTAGTGATGATACATAGCTGCCCCCAGTAGTGATAGTGATACATAGCTGCCCCAGTAGTGATACATAGCTGCCCCAGTAGTGATACATAGCTGCCCCCAGTAGTGATAGCTGCCCCCAGTAGTGATAGCTGCCCCAGTAGTGATAGATAGCTGCCCCCAGTAGTGATAGCTGCCCCCAGTAGTGATAGCTGCCCCCAGTAGTGATAGATAGCTGCCCCCAGTAGTGATAGCTGCCCCAGTAGTGATAGATAGCTGCCCCCAGTAGTGATAGCTGCCCCCAGTAGTGATAGATAGCTGCTCCAGCAGGCAGCCAGGACAATAAAAAAAAAAAAGAAAAAAAAAAAGAAAAAGAAGTAGTCACTCACCTTTCCCGGATCCTTGGCCGGGCTTCTCCTCCCAGCAGCCGACAGCACCGAGCGTCGCGGGGGGTGTGACGTCACTGCTCATCACACTCCCTGCGCCGCTCATCGCTGTAGATGCGGAGCTCAGTGAGCGCTGCATCTACAATGATAGGGAAAGCAGGGCGGTAATGCACCGCTCCTGCTTTCCCTGTAATGCAGCCAGACGCTGAGTGCAGCTGCTAGGTCTGCGAGGGCCGGATTATAGCGGCCGCGCAGAGAAGATGCCGACCACCCGGACTAAAGTCACCGGGCGGTTGGCATCAAGTGTAGCCGACACTGTGGACCGGCAGGGGATACGCTAAGGCCCGGTGCCGGTCCGCGGACCGACGGTTGGGGACCCCTGTCATAGAGCACCATCAAACATAAGGCTTATATTAGAGTGTCAATTGCTGGGACTCACAATGATTATTCATTATCAACATAACTACAGTAGAAGATATGTTCATGAATATAATGCACTTGAGTACAAAAAAAAATGATTGCTTGATTCTTCATTCATCTTCCTCTGATCTTTTTGATGCTAATTGTGATTTTACTGTACTATATGTAGCCTCCCTTTCCAGCAGCTGTGCTGCAGCATGTCCAATTTAAAGGCTGGTTTCCTGTGTCCTGTAAAACTACAAGACCCATGATCCTTTATCTATCTTCCTCCTTCCCAACCTTAGTCTTGTTGCATCCACCTTTTTCCCTATTTTATGGTGAAGGCCTTGGTGGGCAGGATCAAAGCCAAACCAATGCCAAAAAAGCTAAACCATTTTGGCATCTGATTTCCTGAGTTTAACACTAGTGATGAGTGATTGTGTTGACAATCATAATTTTATAGATAACAGATTTTTGAAATTATCATGCCGATAGCCGATAATCGCCGATGACCATTATAGTCTATGGGAGCGCAACAACACCTTCATTCTTACACCCAAACAAGGGAGGAAAAGCTGGAATTAACATCCACAACGCTAAACTGGCTATGTGCTACATCTTAAGCAAGACAATTAGGCTATAAAAGTCACAGAAAACAATTCATAGGCTAAAATAATTCATTATGTTCAATGGCTAACAGAAAACATGAGGACGGCGTAGCCACAGCAGGTACAGTGGTAGCAGCAGCTACGGGGACCCTTTCACACAAACAAGACACCGGTATTGGAAATGGCACATGGGAACTGCCAGGAGACCCCTAGCACTTTTTGCACCAGGGACTATCAACTTGCCATATATGCGGTGCTGGTGGCAGCAAGAATGTCCCAACGGGGAACGCGGAGGTTCAGCTTTCAGGGTCTCCGTTACAGCGGCTGCGGTGAGAGACAGGGCCACATGCAGCTAAATCAAACGGGGTTCCCACCCATTACTACTTCCTATTTTTAACATATCACTGGGCATCTTTTTCATTCTGGCCCATGGCAGGAATACTACCCAATGGCCACCCTAGGCATCCATTTTAAAGTAGCCTGACCCCCCAAACCACCAACAAATGCCCTTGTGGACACTCAGAATACACATTCCCAATAAGAAATTGACTAATTAAAAAAAATATATTTTTCCAATCTTGTATCTATTGCTGCTGCTGCTACGGCTACTTGCCATTCTACTGCTGGCACGTTGCTGACGTTGTACCACCGTGACATTAGAACGTGAAGCTGACGCAACAGATGTCTCCAGTGGAGGCCTGTGTCAAATTCCTGCATTCTATTGTCAAGTGGGTTGAAGGAAATTGCTCAATTTTGATTTGGAACGTGGATCAAGGAGGGTGGACACCCAGTAACCGCTCTTCAGTTTGATGGCCTTGAAGCGCGGCAAATTAGCTTTTTGTCAATAAGACCTTTACTATTGGTTTCTTTTACAGCGGCATGCCCAAAAACAAGCAAAGATGCCATTGATAGAACCTCAGATTAAAAGATTAAAAAGTGTCTGAAGAAAGTAATCTTTGAACCATCACTTTAGTTGAACTGGACTTTTGACGCACGGACTGCAATAAGAGTATTTAAATGTTATATGGATTGATATAGCGGTCTTCGCACCACTGAGAACAGGCGCAATTTACTAGGAAATATGTTTAACACAATTTGCGTATAAGTGAGCTCTTTGGGCCAAACAGACGCACGGACTTCAATCAAACTATTTAAAAGTTATAGGGATAAGTTATGTCGGTTTTGGGAACACTGACACGCAGTGAGTGCAATAGAACTGGAAAAACAAGAGGGACAATTTCACCTCCTATCAGAGGTCTGCTTTCCGAAAAAGTGGTAAAAAACATTGCTTTTTCAATTCAAGGTCACAGAACACACTGGGCTACACAATATCACCCTTCCTTTCCAAAGCCTCTCCTCCAGCCTCACCCCTCCTCCCCCCTGCACCCTTGCGGCTGGACACACCAGTAGATATCTTTAAAACTTTCTCTAACCAAATAAGAAGTGAAATTCTCTAATCAAACTCTATTCTAAGCTGTAGGTGGATGGTTTTGTGTATTAGAAGAGACTATCTCTCAGAGCTGTTAGAACAGCTATTGGTTTAAACGACAAGACGTCCTGCTGTGAAGTGATATAGAAAAAGAATGAGCTGAACAGGAACTGCAGTTGCATAGACAAAACGAGGTCACGTGATTTTTGCAGTCAATAAGATCCATATACCACCCAGTAATGATGTCATACATCCTCCTCACCCCCATCTATCCTCAGAGCTCATTGGCTGGCCGCCAAAACTACAGGAAATGCTGAAAATGGCGCGATAGTAAAAGATTATCTATAAGATTGTCACCTAAACTATCACGTGATCAGAAATTTCCGATAAGCCTAAAAACCATGCCGATTTAAACTTTTGTCGATAATATCGCTCATCCCTACTTAACACAAAGCTGTTTCCGGTTTGTCAAGTTTTCAGTCACCAAACAGATTATGTTGAAATGCAGAAAACTCACAGACAATTTAATCAAAGTATATTACTAAAAGTGCCTACATTTGGAAGAGATGTTCTTTAGAAAATAATATTAAGCCACTGGAAAACCTTGTTAAAGAGAAGGCCATTTCACAGAGTCTTCTTTTCACAGCCAACTATAGCCACTTCCTGGTTAGGTTTTGGGTGGTTTGACAGCACAGATGTTTCAGCTGTGCTATTCCTAGCTGAGCCTGTTAGAGGGACATTGGTGATAGAGAGGTTTTAACAGCAGGGCACAATGCTCAATAGCTCAAAAGGTTAAAAGTTTGTTAGTATGAAAGATAAAAAGCTCCTGTGCTGCTTGAGAAAGGTAGATTTACCTTGTATTGAAAATAGAGAGGTATTCAGGAAGTTTAAAGATGCACTAAAACATGATTTTAATAGTAATTATGAATGTGAAAGACAACATTGATCCAGTGGATGTAAACATAATAACTGATATAATGAACAATATAGAGAGTAAAATATTCATATAATGATCAAGATAATTACCAAACATATAAGAATATAGAATATGGCTAATATAAGGGAAATAAAGGCTTTTATGATAGACAAAGGCTGACATGTAATAGGAATAATTATTTTACAGTTTTATCTTCCAATGTCAAGTAAATGTGACATATTTATAAAAAAAAAATGTACATATAGTCCACAAAATTTTTGCATTTGGCACACATCTAAACAAAAATATATCTAAAAAAATTGGCAAAAAAATGAGAAATAATAAAAACTTTAAACAAAATAAAGTGTTAGAAATGGAAGAAAATCATGTCCCCAAGAAAATAAAGGAGTATCCGTAGCTGAGTTAGATAAAGGTATTTCTATTATAAGTTCGACAATTTCTACCTCTACACAAAAAGCTATTTTACAAAAGGTCTAAAACTTCAACCTGATAAGAGAATAGAATTCCATTGATGTCCATGGATATGTCAGAAAACTAAACCGCTATTTCTAATATAGAGTGATAAAAAGTGAGATACATATAAACATTCAACTCTGAAAGAGGAGTATTCATTGTCAGTGTTCATTGCCATAAATATCGACTGAGATGGGACGGTGTAGAAGGTTTTAAAAGAACTGTAATTTCTGAATTAAAAAAATTACTAATAATGGGCAACATGTATGTATTTTGTCACCTAGACGTCAATTTTATTGCGCGCATTAGAAGTGTAGAATGCGCTTGAATTTATGAACCTGTTCATAACCCTGTGAGTCACAGATTTAGCGCTTTTTAGCTCCAAAATGTCAAGTCAGGTTCTGGTAAACCACTTTTAACTTGTTCTACCTGTTCCAGGAGTAATGCGCCTAGTTTTGCTGTCCTCCAGTCATAAATGTGTAGAATCATACGGTTGTGGTGTGACATGCCCCAAGAACGCCCCCACATCTTGGGCGCATTACAAAGTGGCGTGGGCACATCAAAATGCGCCTAATTTTGGAGTGTGCCTGCTCATACATCTAGAGAACAGGGCTGCAACAGTTTTTGAGCTGAACGGACACCGGAATACTGATACAACCCTGTACATACATGTCGCCCAAAGTCTTTAATTTGAATAAAGGCTAATGTATGACCCTTAGTGGTGACTAAACCAGCAGATAAATATGGAGAGGCAGTAATATTGCTTGTCTTTTATCTACTTGTCAAAAGTGCATAAAGATGTAGAATGATCACCTGATAACATTGCCATGAACTCAGCCCAACTTTAAGAATACATAGATAACCTTCAATTGTAAATTATAGTGAATACAAAGTCATGTTCACAAAGTTTGAAACAAATTACATTTCAGGTGCTCTAGCTTGCAATAGTGAAAAGACTTCAATTATGTGTGATGTTGTATCACTTTACAGGAAATCACAAAGAATATTCATAGCAAGAAAAAAAATGGCAAAAAGTGATCATATATTTTTTTTCACGACAACTCTTTCATCAACAAATTGTCAGAAATGCAAGGTGTACCAAATTTCTGCTAAAATATTAATTATTTATGGCTTTTGGGACAGTACAGTACAAGTCAAAAGTATAGACATGTTTTTATTTGGGAGTCTGAAACTGGTTGTAAAGAGCAGCTTCTGTGAAAACAACCATAAAAAGTAGTAAAAACGTAAATGTTCAATGAGCTTCACAGTCATCAGGTACTGGACACATCAACTGTTCAGAGGAGACTTCGAGAATCATGCCTTTATGGTTGAATTGCTGCAAAAAATCTACCAATGACGAACACCAAGAAGAGTCTTGCCTGGGCAAGACAAACAAGGAATGGACAGTAGACCCGTGTACCTCTGTATTGGTCTGATGAGTCAACATTTGTGATTTTTGTTTCCAACTGACATATCTTTGTGAGACTCATAAACGTTGATGGACGGTTTCTACACAGTAGTGGAACTACCAGCATAATGGGTGCTACTGGGCACGCTGCCACATGCTCGGCCAGATGGCACAGTATACCACAGAGTGCCCAGGTCTCTGTCCAAAGTATTCAGAGGTATGTCTTAGAGATTGAGAGCAAACACCCTCGATCTCTGGGTCTGTGTAGTCCTTGGGACACGCAAACAGTCTGGTGTGGAGCAGAGAGCTATCAGGTCCCTACTCCACCACTTCTCCTAGTAGGCCTAAGTTCTTATGCCTAACAGAGGTCAGACTTAATTTTTATTTTATTTTTTCTGCTAATGTGGGCCTTACGTAGGGGGGGAGATTGCCGTGTCTACCTACCGGATGCCTACCTACCTCACTGTGATTTATTAGTTATATGTCTGCAGAGGGCCTGCGTACAACTTGTATCTACCATTAAATCATCAATGTATTGAAGTAATATTGGCCTTTGAATAATGCCACTACGCAATTACTGAATAAAGAGCAGAATGCTGTCATGATGTGATAGTGAAGATCTGTAGTCTTGTTCTGACGGTATTCTCTGGTCCTTGTGTAGTAGCATAATTGGCAATATTAGTCTTTGTTAGTGAGAGTTTATTGGTAACAGTATGATAGCAATATGTATGGTAAGGAATTTGCTTTTTTTATTACTTAGTAACTGCATGACTATTATTGAGATGTGCTGGTAAAAGTTTGCAGTCAGGCAAGGGGTTGGCAGGAGGGAGAGTAGGGGTATCTAGAAGTTTGCTATTGGGCCCAGTCTTCTCAAGTTACACTCCTATTTTAACATGTTTTAGTAAAAACCCTAAAAAAGGAGGTGTGACAGTGGTTTGCTTGTTAAACTGTTGGTAGCAGCATCAAAATTGAAGGCACACCTAAACAGTATGGCTACCACAACATTTTGGTTTGCACTTAGTGGGACCATCATTTGTTTTTCAAAAGAACTGTGATCCCAAGTCACCTATAGGCTATGTTTTTACAATTTAACCTAAGAAGAGCATGATAGAATATTTTTTTTCCTGACGTGTACTGTGCGGTGGGAGAAAAAATTTAGGGTTTCATTTCTAACTGGCGTTTAAAGTGGGGAAAATTTGTGAATGGAATAGGGTAAGCCCCGCGCAATTTTCATTATTTTCTAAAACACCCCCGTGTTTTAATCCCCTTACGTTTGTGGTTGTAAGTAGTGTTGAGCGATTACGTTGGCTACGACATCGGGCCTAATCGATAGTCGGCCAAATCGTAAGGTTTTTTTTAATAGTCATAGTCGATCACTTCCCATGACCAAAGTCATTGGGGGACAACAACACCTTTATTCTACAAAACCCCAAAAAGGCTGGAGAAGCTGGAAATTTAAAACCACAACGTCAAATGGATACCGCTAATTTAGGGGCCCAACACTTAGGCATAAAAGCCCCAGAAAAAAAGTCACACACCATTCACTAACCCCCGTTTGTACCCCCAGCATGACCCTTAAACCTATCCCCACAAATTAAAAAAATGCCAAAGGGGGCAGTATTTTTGAACCATCATTTTACTTTAACTGGGAAATTTAATACCCTGCCCCGGGGAACGCAGCATGCCCTAAAAACCTGCATGACCCCCAGATTAAAAAAATGCCGGAAGAAAGTAGTCTTTGAACCACCCTTTTATTAACTGGAAATTTTACAAACCCCCTCCTGGACCGCAGCTGACCCATAAACCTGTCTGACCCACAGATTAATTAAAAAGTGCCGGAAAAAGGCAAGTCCTTTCAACCACCAATTTTAGTTTCACATGACATGGACTATGAAACGTCAATGGACACAGTAGGACCATTAACCTGTCTGACCCGATTATAAAAAGTGCGGGATAAAGGAAGTCTTTCATCCACCATTTTAGTTTGTAGAACTGGACATTGACAAACCCTGTCCTGGACCGCAGCATGACCCTTAAAACCTGTCTGCACCCACAGATTAAAAAGTGCCGGAAAAAGGAGTCTTTAAAACCTCCATTTCTAGTTGAACTGGACTTGACTATACCTGTCCTTGGACCGCCCAGTAATGCCATTAAACCTGTCTGACCCCCAGATTAAAAAGTTGATCGGAAAAAGGAGGTCTTTCAACCACCATTTTAGTTGAACTGGGACATTGACTATACCTGTCCCTGGACCGCGGTATGACCATTAAACCTGTTGACCACCAGATTAAAATAGTGCCGGGAAAAAAAGGAGTTTTCAACCACCATCTTTAGTTGAACTGGACATTGACGATACCCTGTCCTGTGCCACAGCATTGGACCAGGGACCGGAGTTTACAGTGGGGTGCTTGGGTGAGAACCCCAGGTTGGCGTCCGTCATCTTTAACATGGCAGGGTTAAAATGCCCTGAGGACGCACCAGCAAACGAAAAACTGTCGTGCTGAAGCAGAATGACGGAAGCGGAAGTGAGTGCAGAACCTCCAGACTTCCTCGTACACAGTCAAGACTGGGTAGCGCTTGCACCTCTAGTATGAGTGCGGCCCATTGAGCTTCACTTGGAAATACTGGTGGTGTGTTAACGCTCCTGTTACACCCAGGTGCCCTGTTTTCTTGGCATTCTTTTTCTCATTTTACTCAACGTGCTGGCAAGGAAATGGTCTCTGCTACTTTTGTTTGTCCTGTTCCGTGCTCCATTACTCCATGTCTCCTGAATAACCTACTTGCTGGTCAAGTTTTCCTGTACATCCCTTGCTACAATTCAGAGAATTTTTTTAACAGCTATTTTGTACTTGCAAGTTTTTTAGGGTTTAATCTAGAGAAAACACATTTTTAAAATAGGATGGGAATCCCACCATATCTTTGTTTCTCTTTTTTTTAATATATAAATGGGGTTTTCAATACAGGGATTGATAGCTATGTTAAAGATCTTGCAAAAAATCACAGTCATTTTGCAATATGTGTCCATATTAACAGTGTCCTACCTTTTCTGTTATCTGACAGCACCATTCACCCTGGAGCCACTCTTGACAATTGTGAAGAACAAATGTCTGTTAGAAACAACATTTTTAGAATATGACTGTCGTATAGCTGCATTGTCACAGCAAAAAATGCCCCCAAAAAGTCAATAGCATGACCCTTTGAGCCACTGTTGGACAATTGTGAAGAACAAATGTCTGTTTAGAAACATTCAAGTTTTTAGGAATAGGACCTGTAGTAAGCGTCATATGTCACTGCAAATGCCCCCAAAAATTCAAGTATTGACCCTTGAGCCAATTTGGGCAATTGTGAAGAAAAATGTCTGTTAGAAGAAACAAACATTTTTTTATAATAGGACCTGTAGTATTGCTGCATTTCAAAGCCAGCATGACCCAAAAAATTATTAAAAATGACTTCTCAGCCACTGTTAAAAATTGTGATGGAGGAGGGAAATGCCACTTAGAAGCCACTCATTTCTGTTCCTAAAGGTCCATAATTATAGGCTGTATCTCTACAGAAAAAACCATGACCCCAAAAATTAGTATATATGACTTTCTCAGCCACTATTTAAAAATTGTGAGGAGAAATGCCACTTAGAAGTCACATTTCTGTTCCATGTAGGTCCTGATTATTGCTGTATCTCAACAGCAACATGGACCTCAAAAAACCATTGGACAATGCGGTAAAACCTCTTAAGATAAGTGACGAGTAATGGAATACGGTGTTGTCATGAAACCTTTGCGTCTTTTACAGTCTCCGTCACAGCAAAACCATCAAAATGAACTGTTGGGAAAAAGGGAATAACAAATTGCAGTAAGAAATGGATCATTTTAACAAAAAAGTTTTCAAGAGGCCATTATGTTTGAAAAAGGAAGTGAAGTAGACTGGCCAACTAATCGTATGCCCTCGGCAATTGGGCCACAAAACATCATCAGAGATCCATGCCTGATTCATCTGTGATGAAAGTCAAACCGGATCCACTTATCTGTGGAAAGCCGTGATTTGGATGCGTTTTGTATGTAATGGCTCCTCCGCTGGCTGAAGGTAGCCGCTCAGATATGACGGCTGGCTGCTGGGAGGTCAACAACCTCGATGGCATGACGGAGCCAGCTCGGGCCATTCATCATTTTGGATACCAGAAGTCTATTGGGTCCGGAAAACATGCCAAAACATCGGTGTGAGACGCAGATAGTCGTGCACCTGATCTTAAGTGGTCTCTGGGTGTTGTATGTGTGCCTGCATGATGCGTTGGTGAGGTTGTAAATAATAGATTGCGCAGAGGTCACCCATTATGCTTCTTGCCACTTGCCTGCTGCTGCCGCTACGGCTTACTGGACACTCTACTGCTTGTCACGTCGCTGGGTTGTTCCACCGTGACATTTGGAAGAACGTGAAGCAGACGCCCCCCCCCCCCCCCACCCCCCCCCCCCCCCCCCCCCCCCCCCTCCCCCCCCCCCCACGCCCCCCCCCCCCCCAACAGATGTCTCCTGTGATCAATCGGCAAGGTCTCTCATCACCTTGCACTAGGTCTGCGACCCCGAACCACTGCCTAATGAAGCGAATGAAATGGTAGAAACTGTCGGGCCTTGTGGATTTGACGGAGAGGAAAGGCTCAGTTGGTCCGCATCTGTGTCCGTCTCCTCCTCAGTGCTGGCGGGACCTGTTGTTTCAGAGTGGTCCAACGATCGTTCCGAGAACTAATGATCACCACCAATGATCATGCTGACAAGGGCAGTTGTCCGCAACTGCCCCATTTTGGTGGCTTCTTCAAACTGGCAAGGATTGGTTTGCAGAGAGCTCTTTCACTGCCTCCCACTCTCGGTGGTTCAAACCACCCCGAGGGTCCGTACCGCTGCGAGTCAGGTCATGTGTCACTTCGTTGCGTAATGGCATTGCGGCGCTGCCACAATCGTGGGCATGTGGAGGGAGTGTGGATTTCCAGCGTGTTGCCACGTCATCCAATGAGACGGTTGACGGAGGAGGCCGAAGATGACGCTGCAACGCAGCCAGCGGGTACGAAGCAGGGTGAGGGAGAACGGCGGCAAGTTGCGAACTCAGACATCGAGCATACTTCAGCAGGCAGTCCAGACACGAGGTAGCTCTTTAGAAATTTCTGGACGAATGGTTCATGACATGTGCCAGGAAGGGATGTGCTCCAGCCTACGATCTTAAGGGCGGCCAGCAGATTTCGCCCGTTAATCGCAAACCACTTGCCTGGCACAAGGTTCTTGTCACACAGCCAGCGCTCCGTTGGTCTCGTTTGATTAGAGCTGTCACAGCTCCTGTCCTGTGTGTGGTGGACGGTCTACCAAGGCAGATTAAATTTCAAACACGGCCTGGTTTGTATCTGGGCACGTGATGCACACAGAGGACCTTGGGGGGAAAGAGACCTGCACATCCCCTGCGGTTTTGATGAGCATGGCCGAGGCCTGAGAGCCACCGTCACCCCCCAGAGACATCCACCCAGCTCACCCAGTGAGCTGTCACAGAGTATAGCGGGCCTTGGCCGTGCTTACTAGTCCATGTGTCTGGTGGTTGAGATGGACTTTTACGGACACAGATGCAGACAAACGCGCTTGAAAATTTTAGATGACACGTGGCTGGCCAGGGCAGGGGACGGCTTTTCTGGCAAAGAATGCTGCTCGGCATCTGTATTGGGGGCAAGCGAGGGCCATGACGTGGCGGAACCCATCTGTTGTCCACCAGACGGAAAAGGCAACATTTCAAGGCCAAAAGCCTGGCAATGCCGACTTTGCAGGCTTTTGGACTTTGGGATGGTTTGGGTTAATTAAAGTGTTTCTTCTGCTCCCAAACCTGGAAGACAGAAGGCCTGAGGCTGCTAGACTGGCCGCTGTACGGCGGATTGCGGTCGTTTCAAACTGGCGGAAGTGAAAGGGGTTGGCTGGGTCTCTGGTGGTGCTGGTGGTACTCGGGCGACGGTGGAGGCTGAAGCGGAGGCTGATCACTGATCAGACTCTGAGAGAAATGGGCAGCTGAGGAAGCTTGGTGGGTGGCGTGAGGAGGAGTAGGCGGAGGAGATCAGAGGGTGTTCATGTGACAGTGGTTGGGAGGGCCCGGGCGTCGGTCTGGCCTTTTCTTGTGCCAAGTGTTCCCTCCATTTACTCTCATGATTCGCTGCATGTGACTAGAATGTTGGTGGTGGTTAACCACTTAAGGTTATTGCCTCTTATTATGCGTTTACGCAAGGCGGAATATGACAATCGCTGGGTGAATCAGAGGCTTGCCAAAGAAGGCCAGGCTTGAGAGGTCCTGGGATCCTTTTTGACGGCGATAAGCGAGGGAGCGGGGTTTGCGCTGACCGTTGGCTGGGGAATTCATATCAGCGGTACTTCTGCGACAGCCCTCTCCCACTTTTGTGGCGGGTACCGTATTGACCACTACCCAATCGTCTTCCTCCTAGTTCCACTGATGAAGCGCTCGCAAGCAAATTCTCGCGGAAACGACCAGGATGGATCCGCAATGTCGTCATCATCATCATCTTCATCCATCACTGGTGACTTGGTCGTACTATTCCTGACTTTCTGCATCCAGAAGCTGCGGGCTACAAAGCAAGGGGCACTGCAACCCAAGGCGGTTGCCGGACCACGCTCGGGATTTTTGACGAATTGACGGCTTCCTTCCACCTCCTCTCGATGGCATCAGATAAGCTGGGCGTCACCAAGAGCAGAGAAATTCATCCTTTTGGCCTCTTGATCTTTTAACATGCCTTCTGAAAACCCAAACCGCATTTTGTCATCAAAGAGCGTCTTAGAAAATGGGATTATCCACAGTGGTGGGTACTCGAGTTGACACTTGGGCTGATTTATGTTGGGGACAGATTGCTGACTGAGGCTGATGACGACATTTGTGGCCGTGACTGCCGAGGTCCAGGAGGTAGACTGCTAGATGGCTGTCTGCATTAACCACTGAAGGACAGAATTGGCGACGATGTTCGTTACTTAGATTCACAGGGCCCTGACCCAGCGATGGGAAAGGCCTGACGGTCCTGCAACTCACGATCAGGATGGCATGCGTGTTGTCGCCAGCACTGGATGGAGCACCTTTCTCAGTAACCTCTACCTCACATGTGCTACCCCCCTCTTTTGCTCGCTAACCACCTGCATAACGCTCCTTGTTAGAATATAAAAATTTGATGAAAGGTATATGGAATAGTTTTGGAAAAGTCTCTTATTTAAAAGACGGCAAATCCAGCTATTCTCAAATTCCCTATAATCAAACAAAATTGCTGGTTTCAAATTTAAGTGCAAGGTTTGTAATATCAACAAATCTGTGTACTGCGGGCAAAAGTCCAAGAAAAACAAGTATCTGTTATGTTTTGGTATAATAACGGTATTTTTTGCACCTTTCAATTCAACACTGTGGTGATAATATAGATTGGCTGTTTTAAGATTTATGTAGATGCTGCATCAATGAACAGTGCTGGAGTGGCAAAAGTCAAAAAAACGTAATGTTATGTTTTTGATATAATAACGGTATTTTTTGCACCTTTCAATTCACCTGTGGTAGAATATAGAATTGCATTTTAAGGATTTACGTTAGATGCTGGTCAATGAACAGTGCTGGGTGCGCAAAAGTCAAAAAAACGTAATTTTTTTTTATATAATAAACGGTTTTTTTTTGCCCTTTAAATTCCCCTGTGGTGAATATAGAATTCTTTTTTAAAGATTTCGTAGATGCTGCGTCAATAAACAGTGTGGGTCCCAAAAGTAAAAAAACCGTAATGTTTGTTTTGATATAATAAACGGTATTTTTGACCTTTCAATTCACCTGGGTAAATATGAATTGCTTTTTTAAAGATTTACGTAGATGGGGTCAATGAACATGTGGGTGGAAAAAGTAAAAAAAACACGTAACTTTGTTTTGATATAATAAAGGTTTTTTTTGCACCTTTCAATTCCCTGTGGTGAATATAGTTTTGGTTTTAAGTTTTAGTAGATGCTGCCAAAAACAGTGCTGGGTGGCAAAAGTAAAAAAAAAAACGTAACTTTTAGTTTTGATTTAATAAACGGTATTTTTTGCCCCCTTTCAATTCCCCTGTGGTGAATTAGAATTGCTGTTTTAAGATTTACGAGTTGCTGCGTCAATGAACAGGGGTGGGGCGCAAAGTCAATAAACACGTAACTTTTATGTTTTTATTTAATAAACGTGTTTTTTGAACTTTAATTCACTGGGGAAATTTTGAATTGCTGTTTTAAGTTTTTCTAGATGCTGGTCAATGAACAGTGCTGGGGGAAAAAAGTAAAAAAAACACGTACTGTTATGTTTGTATAATTACGGTATTTTTTGCCCCCTTTCAATTCACCTTGGTGAATATAAAATTTGTTTTTTAAGTTTTAGAAAGATGCTGCTCAATAAACAGTGTGGGTGGCAAAAGTAAAAAACACGTAACTTTATGTTTTGTTTAAAATAAAGGGTTTTTTTTTGCACCTTTAAATTTCCTGTGGTGATTATAGAATTGCTTTTTTAAGATTTACGTAGTTGCTGCGTAAATGAACAGTGTGGGTGCGCAAAAGTAAAAAAAACACGAATGTTATGTTTTGATTAAAAAATTTTTTTTGCCCCCCTTTCATTCCCCTTGGTGAATATAGAATTGCTTTTTTAAAAGATTTAGTAATGCTGCGTCAATAAAACAGTGCTGGGTGCGCAAAAGTAAAAACCTAACTGTTAGTTTTGATATAATAAACGGTTTTTTGCCCTTTTCAATTCCCTGTGGTGATTATAGAATTGGGGTTTTAAGATTTAAGTATATGGTGCGTAAATGAAAAGTGCGGGGTGCGCAAAAGTAAAAAAAAACCGTAAGTTATGTTTTGATATATAAACTATTTTTTGCACTTTCATTCACCTGTGGTGATATAGAATTGCTGTTTTAAGATTTACGTAGATGCTGCGTCATATGAACAGTGCTGGGTGTGCAAAGTCAAAAAACACGTAACTGTTATGTTTTGATATAATAAACGGTATTTTTTGCACCTTTCAATTCACCTGTGGTGAATATAGAATTGCTGTTTTAAGATTTACGTAGATGCTGCGTCAATGAACAGTGCTGGGTGCGCAAAAGTCAAAAAAAAAGTAACTGTTATGTTTTGATATAATAAACGGTATTTTTTTGCACCTTTCAATTCACCTGTGGTGAATATAGAATTGCTGTTTTAAGATTTACGTAGATGCTGCGTCAATGAACAGTGCTGGGTGCGCAAAAGTCAAAAAAACACGTAACTGTTATGTTTTGATATAATAAACGGTATTTTTTGCACCTTTCAATTCACCTGTGGTGAATATAGAATTGCTGTTTTAAGATTTACGTAGATGCTGCGTCAATGAACAGTGCTGGGTGCGCAAAAGTCAAAAAACACGTAACTGTTATGTTTTGATATAATAAACGGTATTTTTTGCACCTTTCAATTTAACCTGTGGTGAATATAGAATTGTGTTTTAAGATTTACGTAGATGCTGCGTCAATGAACAGTGCTGGGTGCGCAAAAGTCAAAAAAACACGTAACTGTTATGTTTTGATATAATAAACGGTATTTTTTGCACCTTTCAATTCACCTGTGGTGAATATAGAATTGCTGTTTTAAGATTTACGTAGATGCTGCGTCAATGAACAGTGCTGGGTGCGCAAAAGTCAAAAAAACACGTAACTGTTATGTTTTGATATAATAAACGGTATTTTTTGCACCTTTCAATTCACCTGTGGTGAATATAGAATTGCTGTTTTAAGATTTACGTAGATGCTGCGTCAATGAACAGTGCTGGGTGCGCAAAAGTCAAAAAAACACGTAAATGTTATGTTTTGATATAATAAACGGTATTTTTTGCACCTTTCTATTCACCTGTGGTGAATATAGAATTGCTGTTTTAAGATTTACGTAGATGCTGCGTCAATGAACAGTGCTGGGTGCGCAAAAGTCAAAAAAAACACGTAACTGTTATGTTTTGATATAATAAACGGTATTTTTTGCCCCTTTCAATTCTACTGTGGTGATATAGAATTGCTGTTTTAAGATTTACGTAGATGCTGCGTCAATGAACAGTGCTGGGTGCGCAAAAGTCAAAAAAACAGTAACTGTTTTTGTTTTGATATAATAAACGGTATTTTTGCACCTTTCAATTCCCCTGTGGTGAATATTAGAATTGCTGTTTTAAGATTTACGTAGATGCTGGTCAATGAACAGTGCTGGGTGCGCAAAAGTAAAAAAAACCGAAACTGTTTTTGTTTTGATATAATAAACGGTATTTTTGCCTTTCAATTACTGGGTGAATATGAATTGTGTTTAAGATTACGTAGATGCTGCGTCAATAAAACGTCGGGGTGGCAAAAGTTAAAAAAAACGAAAATGTTATGTTTTGATATAAAAAAACGGTATTTTTTGACCTTTCAATTCCCCTGTGGTAAATATAAAAATTGGTTTTAAGTTTACGTAGATGCTGCGTCAATGAACGTGCTGGGGGGCCAAAAGAAAAAAAACCGAAACTGTTATGTTTTGATTAAAAACGGTATTTTTTGACTTTCAATTCACCTGTGGTGAATTAAAATTGTTTTTTTAAGATTTCGTAAAATGCGGGGTCAATGAACGTGCTGGGTGCCAAAAGTAAAAAAACACTAACTTTTTGTTTTGATAAAATAAAGGTATTTTTGACCTTTAATTCCCTGTGGTGAATATAAAATTGCTGTTTTAAGTTTTTCTAGATGCTCTCAATAAAAAGTGCTGGGGGAAAAGTAAAAAAACCGTAATTTTTTTATGTTTTGATATAATAAACGGTATTTTTTGCATTTCAATTCCCCTGTGGTGAATATAGATTGGGTTTTTTTAAAGATTTAGTAGATGCTGCTCAAGAACAGTGGGGTGCGCAAAGTCAAAAAAAACGAAAATGTTTGTTTTGTATAATAAAGGGTTTTTTTGACCTTTCAATTCACCTGTGGTGAATATAGAATTGCTTTTTTTAAGATTTACGTAGATGCTGCGTCAATGAACAGTGCTGGGTGCGCAAAAGTAAAAAAACAGTAATGTTATGTTTTGATATAAAAAAACGGTATTTTTTGCCCCTTTCAATTCCCCTGGGTGAATATGAATTGCGTTTTAAGTTTTAGTAGATGCTGCCAATAAACAGTGCGGGGTGCGAAAAAAGTAAAAAACACGTAACTGTTATGTTTTTTATAATAAACCCGGTTTTTTTTGACTTTCAATTCCCCCGTGGTGAATAAAAATTTTGCTTTTTTAAGTTTTACGTGAGCGGGTAATAAACAGTGCTGGTCCAAAAGAAAAAAAACCCGAAAAACTGTTTTGTTTTATATAAAAAAACGGTATTTTTTGCACCTTTCAATTCCCCTGTGGTGAATTAGAATTGCTGTTTTAAGTTTTACGTAGTGCTGCTCAATGAACGTGCTGGGTGGGGAAAAAGTAAAAAACACGTAATGTTATTTTTTGTATAATAAACGGATTTTTTAAATTTAAATTCACCTGTGGTGAATATAGAATTGCTTTTTTAAAAGGGTTT